>SPJY01031537.1:24504-191398 GCA_005191435.1 Raddia distichophylla
TAGGGATGAGCGTGGGCCGGCCCATTACCCATTGGGTCCAACCCACATGACCCACCGCTGAAAAAGGGGTCGATAGGGTCGGCCCAAAGGGTCATGCTTGTGACCCTCTTGACCCAATGGGTCACAAGGGTCGGCCCATTTATAAATTTAAATTACTACTGCAACAAGCTGCTCGATGCTTAATGAAAGAAATATCTCAATAAACAAGGTTAAATCACTCAAGTATAGGCCGTCAATTCTCAGAAAACACAGGCCATCGATACATGCAGTAGCAGAGCAAATGCAGCATCGCAGTTCTTAACACAACTTCATTACAACATTATTGAAGTTTATAATTCTCAATGCAATGAAGTAGTGCATCTGGTGGCTCCAGCGATAAGGTTTACATATTCCCAAGCAGCTTCTTGATGTCTTTCTGCACGAGCATAGAGCAATTGCTATAAAATCAGACAAAGAGACTATGAAATGGGATTGCACTCACTGATGGAGCTTACCTTGATGTTGTCGCCAAAAAGACACCTTTCCTGGACGTCAGAAACTTGTAAATGGGTGCAGTGTCATTGACATCAACCTAACATATAATGAAATAATGGAAATTAGACCTCATGATACATTATATAGTGTGAGAAAAAATAGCACAAGATTGTTGATCACTTCTATTCAGAAAATAGCACAAGTTTGTCAGTTGCACATGTGAAAATACCTGTACTATTTATACATGTATAATTCTGAACTATAGTTACTATAAGCAATGGTATACATTAGTTAACTTGCCCTTCACATATCATGTTAAATCTCAATGTCAGGACATCGAAATAAATAGCTTTTATGTTATGCTGAAACCGCTTATTTCAGTACCGCGCAACTCAATATCAGAAAATCCTTTTACAAGCTTTCTCCTTTGTTCCTGTGTACATTCCACTGTCTTCACTTTTGATAGATATGTTGTATTATGGTGCCAGAATATTGCATTAGAGGTATATATTCTTATGTTTCTCTATTTGACTTTCAATGATGGCATTATTGTAGTACTTCAAACACAGACAGGAGTAAACATGAATATTTCTAATCTTCAACAAAGCATGAGATATGCTGAAATTGACCGCATAGTAACACAGGTAAAAGTGTCAAAATGAGCAGGTAGTCACATTCATATACATGCATACAGCACCTTTTCCAGCAGATAAACTTCCATACTCCAGCTAGTGATTTATGCACATGAAAATCAGAGTTCAAATCCAATGGCACTATGATCAGGGAGGCTAGCTAGCCCTTGGCCATTAAGTCAAGTGGGGCAATGCAATGTAGATGCAGATGTGTAAACTCTAAAGCTAGAATAAGGGCTATATATTACTGCCAAAGATTCATTGGGCAGTGAGAGCAAAATATAGTCACAAAGATAAGGGATATATAACTTGCGAAATGCTCAATTCAGTAACAGGTAACTGAAATAGATGACGATATGTGCATGAATGCATCGTAACCCATACTCCTTCCCCCACTCACGAAAAAACACATGTTTTTTTTTTTCTGATAAGACGAAAGATTAAAAGATTCCCCTTTTCAAACTAAACTACGATGCTAGTGATGTAGGGCATATCTTTTATTACGTTTCCACAATCTGTCCACAGCTTTGCATAATTAACTGGAAACTGAAAACGAGAGGCATAAGCAGACAAGGACAGTGCGATGGATATGAATTTGCACTTATTTTTTTTTTATAATTAGCAGCAGCTAGAAACTGAAATTATGCTATGTACTGGGAAATGGGATTTTGGTAGCCATTCTCTGCAAGACGAACTAAAGTGATGCCATATTGTCGTGTAGTGATAAAATCGGTAGAAGCTAAACAGAGAGAAGTGAGAGCTGTAGATGGTAATCCAATGAACTTGCGGAAGCTGACGAACTCAATTCAAATGCAAAACAGATTAACTCGTATAACTTCGTATAATGTATGCTATACGAAGTTATTACGAAGCATGTACTGGGAAGTAAGTAGCAGGAGGGATAAGCTTTTGACACGATGTTAAGTACTGGGGGACTACTGACATTATTTTGGGCTCTAAAGAACTGGTAGGTAAATGGGTGTCAGGAGACCCTGGGCAGGTCTCAGACTGGTAAAGATGAACTTGCTTCTGTCGAAAACACCCCGGAACCGGAGAACACCGGAGCTTGTAATTCACTTAGTCTACACTGTCCTTTGCAGTTGATTTGAGTTCCCATGGCCTAGATCACGGCATGGAATCCGGCAGATTGCAAGAGAACAGCCTTGATTTCCTCAGGCAGAAGCCCAGGACCATCCTTGCATTGCTGATGTGATGGAGAGAATGAGAGAGCAATCAGTCAGTTCAAACTAAACAAGTTTTTTTTACTCTTTCTGAAGAAGGGGGTCAAGATTTGGGCAATTACCTCAGCCTTGAAGACATCCAATGCAAAGCCATTGAAGCAACTGACAACAGCTTGCTGGACATCGAGACCTAAACCTTCGATTGCCCTCATGGCAGAAAGCAGAAGACCAGGCCTTCGAGCACAGAACATGTGGATGTTGACGGCCCGGCCTTCCCTCATCCTAACCTCAACCTTTTGCAAGAGCAAAGAAATGTACAAGTGAGTAGAATGCTTCATCAGGTATTACAGTAACTACAAAAGATTTGCATAAATCAATCACATTACAACTTAGCTAACTTATGTATGTTACTAGTTAAACAGTAGCAAAAGAATGCTATGTGATGCCAACGCCAAGTTCATTTCATATGCAGGTTAGCTCATCTGAAGAAAAATACTGGATCAATGAAAATTCAGTGAGAACAGATGCTAACCCTTGGTTGCTGGCCAGTAGGGCTTGGCAATGCACTTGGGCAAAGCTCTTCCTTGACACGAGATGGCAATGTGGGGAGTGTTGGAGTCAGAGGGTGGAAGCTTGTGGGTGTTGGAGGCAGTGAGGATGCTGAAGGAGATGACTCGAGCTCGTTCTGAAGATCGTTGATCTTCTGCAGAAGCTCCTTCAAGTACTCTATTGCATCACCAAGAATGGAAGCCCTGTCCATCTGCCAATTACAATATATAATTTAGTTCATTGGGCAGTGACAGCAAAATATAGTCACAAAGATAAGGGATATATAACTTGCGAAATGCTCAATTCAGTAACAGGTAACTGAAATAGATGACGATATGTGCATGAATGCATCGTAACCCATACTCCTTCCCCCACTCACGAAAAAACACATGTTTTTTTTTTTCTGATAAGACGAAAGATTAAAAGATTCCCCTTTTCAAACTAAACTACGATGCTAGTGATGTAGGGCATATCTTTTATTACGTTTCCACAATCTGTCCACAGCTTTGCATAATTAACTGGAAACTGAAAACGAGAGGCATAAGCAGACAAGGACAGTGCGATGGATATGAATTTGCACTTATTTTTTATAATTAGCAGCAGCTAGAAACTGAAATTATGCTATGTACTGGAAAATGGGATTTTGGTAGCCATTCTCTGCAAGACGAACTAAAGTGATGCCATATTGTCGTGTAGTGATAAAATCGGTAGAAGCTAAACAGAGAGAAGTGAGAGCTGTAGATGGTAATCCAATGAACTTGCGGAAGCTGACGAACTCAATTCAAATGCAAAACAGATTAACATAACATGAACATTGGTAATATAGTTTTGAAATAATCAAGGCCATTGCAATGTTCAACCTTATACTGAATTAATCACAGCACCAAATAATCACAGCACCGAATAATCACAACACCGAAATAATCAAAATTTCAAGGCCACCGAATAATCACAGCTACACAGCTACAATTATTTTCTCTTGCATATCCACCGAATCACAGCACCGAATCACAGCTAAAAGAAATAGGGACAGGAGCTCACATTCTTGGCCGGCCGTCAACCCCGCGCACAGAGACGGGGCTCCGGGTGCTGCGCGCCTACGCCTCCTTCCCTCGGGCTCTCCTCGGCAGCGACGCGGCGTGCGCGCGAGGAGGAGAGTGCGCGGTGAGGAGTAGCGGTCGGCCTGGCGAGGCGGCGCGCGGCGGCCGGCAGGGAGGCGGGTCGACCTAGGGGAACCAGTGGGTACTGTGGATCCGATTCCTTTGCCCCAGTATGAATTTCGGTCTTGGCCCAGTGGCCCATTTTCTTATTTTCTTTGAGCTGGGTCGGTGGGTCAATGGGTCGAACCGGCCCATGCTCATCCCTACCCATGAGCTCCGGCAACCTTTTCCATCCACCCCCGAGCTCGTCGTTGTGGATCCAGGCTCCTTGGAGTCGTCATCATCAAATCTAGCCTCCTCGAGCCATGTCTTCACCGGATTAAGGCTCTCTCTCAAGCTCACCACCGCCAGATTCAACCTTCCGCATCGTCTTCTTCTCCTTTCTTGGAGGCATCGATGTAGTAGCTCCTCCCCAACTAGGGGGGAAACCCTGGTTGCGGTCAAGCGACGACGGCAGATCCTTCCGTCGTTCTCTAGTTGGAGGCATCGTGATGGCATTTCTTCGCTGTTTGGTGTTGGCCGTTAGGAGGTCTCCCCTGTAGTTGTTTGTCGTTTCGTGCATGGTGGTTTACCTTCGTTGGCTGGCGGTGCGCTCGGCCTTTGGTTGAGTTCCTTCTTCCTTCTTTTCTGGGTGTGTGGCTGACGGCGGTCGGAGGTTGTTAGTTGTAACTAGTGTGTGTGGTGGTCGGTTTTCCGACCCTGGGTTTTGATTCTCGCCAAGGCGGCAGTGGTCGCACTGCGTTGTACTATGCGTCGCACGTCCTTCTACTTAATAAAATTGGACGACAGTTCGCCTGCCTCATTTTTTTTTTAAAAAATGGCAAGTCTGTTCATCGTGCTAGTTCTTAATTTGGTGAATGAATTATGGTGAACTGGTAATGTTGGCCACAAAAGTAGTATAGTAACAATGCATAGTGTTGAGAGGAGATGTGCATATCTTTTTTTTACTCCAGCAAACAGGGGCAGCATCGTGGGAGTTTTCAGTTTTTGCCATTCTTTAAAATTCATGTTTCGGTTTTCGCTACCCCTATGTATGACCGATCCGAATCACCTGCAGTCGTGCGTATAAATGCACGGCGTGCATTTGTAACTATCAGCGAGCGAACCAACACAGCGAACGAGCGATTTGGCCGAGCGGGCTCCTGAGCGCAGTGGCGCAGGCCACACGTTTGTCTAGTAAGTTTTTGTTTTCGTTTCAGCTCCTGTAATAATTTCATTGTTCTACACTTTCTTTAGTTTCTCTGTTCGATGCGCTTAAACAACAACAAGGAATCTCTTATTTCACACTGATTAGGCCTACATAGCCCGTGTCTATTGCACAAATGATTTGGGCGTGCAACTGTGCTAATACATAAGGGCCTGCTCCTGTGTTCTCGCTCGCTGTAGTTACAAATGCACGCCGTGCATTTATACGCACGACTGCAGGTGATCGGGATCGATGTATGATAGGGGTAGCGAAAACCGAAACATGAATTTTAAAGAATGGCAAAAACTGAAAACTCCCACGATGCTGCCCCTGTTTGCTGGAAGTTGTTTGTCATTTCGTGCATGGTGGTTTACCTTCGTTGGCCGGCGGTGCGCTCGATCTTTGGTTGAGTTTGCCTCTTCCTTCGATCTTCCTTCTTTTCTCGGTGTGTGGCTGACGGCGGTCGGAGGTTATTAGTTGTAACTAGTGTGTGTGGTGGTCGGTTTTTCGACCCTGGTTTTGATTCTCGCCAAGGCGACAGTGGTCGCACTGCGTTGTACTCCCATGCGTCACACGTCCTGAAATTAGACGACAGCTCGCCTGCCTCATTTTTTTTAAAAAAGGCATGTCTGTTCATCGTGCTAGTTCTTAATTTGGTGATTGAATTATGGTGAACTGGTAATGTTGGCCATAGAAGTAGTATAGTAACAAAGCATAGTGTTGAGAGGAGATGTGTATATCTTTTTTTTTACTCCAGCAAACAGGGGCAGCAGCGCTGTGATTCCATTACGCGGAGAAAGTTAAGGGTCAAATGACCGTTATGCTTCAGGTTCGACCGGTGCGTGATGTGGCGTAACATTTTGGTGTCAAATATGTATACTAGATTTGCAGAAATTTATATAGAACATTTGGCGCCACGATCCATGTTTATAACTAGAGGCATAAATGGTAATTTCACCGGTTATTGTTAGCTCAACATGACAGTCAAAGGGGTTTACCTCATGAAAGTGATATAAACGAAATAGGACAAAAAGTACTTAGAAAACGAGACGTCTGATTATACGGTGACAAAACTAATTAGGTCATGTTGTTTTGAGTTGATTTGAACGGCTGAACACCTGAACGGCTGAAATGACTAAATTTTCGAGAGCTTCTCGACGAAGTCTCAAGACTCGGATACATTTCGTTTGACTTTTTTTTTAAAGCGTTAGGACCCACCTTTAAAACAGTGAAAAACGGACTAAAAAAAACTCAAATCATTATCTTTTCAAAACGTATATAGGTTGTTAAGTCGTTAATCTGTTAAGCTGAAAAAAAAATAAGGCCTAACTTGGAATATTCCATTTGTTATGAAATAGTAGTCGTTTTAAACTTGTCTTAAATTGTTTTAAAACTTTATATATAGAGAACTTTTAAACTATTTATGTTGAGAACAAAAAAATCATATAGATAGATTTGTCTTTAAAAAAAAAACTTTCATAATATTATAAATTTTAATACATTATAGGTAATTTTGTAAAAAAAAAAATGTGGCCAAAGTTGTACTTTAAAGACTGTGCTAGTATTAAAATGACTAATGTTTTAACAACTAATATTTTATAATGGAGAAAGTAGTTAATAATGCTACAAACAAAACCGACCATTAAGATACAGTGCATATTTTTCGCAATTTTTTTAAGGCCTTCTAGGCTCGGATGATTTTTCTGGTAAGTGGTCACTAACTTTTGAATAGAGCTTCGGAGCTAGTATGCACAGTTTTGCATTTTAGTTTCAAAGTCTTCTGGTGCTCGGCTCGCATGATTTTTTGGCGAAGTAACTTTTGGAAAGAATTTCGAGACGAGGCTTTCTGTGTTGTGCACATGTCATTTGAGTAGCAAACTCGAAGTTTTTTTTGGTTACTATTGTGCTAGAACCGACCGTGGGTCCGTGGCCATATTTCCCTAAGAGCTGGTCCACACATGCGTATCATTTCTCTTTGATTTTCAGCCCTACTTTTTTTTAGGGGTGCAAACGGATCGGATAGCTTCATTACCATATCCGTATCTATATATTTATTTGGATTTGGATTTGGATTCGGATACCTCTCAGATACGAATATGAATCTGATAGCATATCGAATACGAATGCGGACAGGATATCTACTCAATTCGGTCGGATACGAATATCGTACAAGGTACAACTTCACCACATCAGCGAAAAAACAAACCAACATACAAACATCTATCCCTTAAGCCTTACATTAGTTTTAAGTCACCGATGCTTAGGAGCATGGGGTGTGTGTGTGTGTGTGTGTCAAGTATCAGGTGCAAAATGAGCAATAAGTACTTAATTAAAAATACAGTCAACATTTGTTCGACATTCTACCATGACCACCATTACAATTTGGATATGGATAGTCCATATTCGTATCTGGTCCTTTTTATGAAACCATATCTATATCTATATCTATATCTATATCCTTTTTAGGATACGGATGCCAGAAAATTCGGATTATTCGTATCCATTTTGCACCCCTAACTTTTTTTCAATCTCACTTTATCCAAAAGAGTTAACTCGAAAATACTATGTTTTGATTTGAAAGAAATTATAAGATAGTGGAATACAGTATCAAATGACAAGAGTGGTATTAAAGACTCGGGTGCAACAATATTCACCCTCTCCTGTTAAAAAAAACAAAAAGATTGCAAATGGATGACCGTTCCTTCCTCTTCTAATGGAGCAAGTAGACGATAACCATATGCGCATCTTAACTTTTTGAGCCTTCTCCGGCGAGCCTATCCCTAGTGTTAGAATATGCCGTAGAATATGCCACGCGTAATCTCCTTGATTACGCTGCATTAATGCCATTAATGGTCTGCCTAATCTACGCCTAGCATGTTCCCTCTATTAGGCTATATATATTGTACCCTGGACTCCTCATTCTAATTATCGAAAGATCAATTCCCTTCTCCTCCTTTCTTCATGGTATCAGAGCTAACCCTATTTTCCCGCAAACCCTAAACCTCACCTCCGGTCTCCATGACCAACACCGACGAGATCACAACCGGCGAGCTCTCCGCCGGTCTCTCTACCACAGATTCGGTTGTTGTTGCCTTCACTGCGCCTTCTACGCACGACAAACACAACTTTGCTTCAACCTACCGATGATCTCGCACAGGTTGTCGCCACCATCGCCGCCTTACCTTCGGAGGCACGGATGGCCATCCTCTCTCTTGCCGACGACACCTATGGACACACCAATCCTGCTGGCAGCGGTGGCCCCATCACCGCCGGCCACATTGGCACCCACGAGGTCGGGATCAGCACTCACCTCGACGGTGGTGGACGCAGCGCCCTCAGTCCCTCCTCCACTGGCGGTAGCGCCCCCTTCACCGCCGGCTTCTCCCTCTACTCCGACGCAGGAGGCCTCGTCGCCGCCACAGGGACCTCCCCATCTCCATCCCAGGTGGCGCCTTCGGTCCCCTCTCCTCCAACGGTGAGGGCGGCGCCTCTGGCTCCTTCTTCACTGGCGGCGCCTGCGGTCCCTTCTTTGCTAGCGACGCAGGCCTCCACAGCAGCCGCGGCGACCTCGCCGGCCTCTACCCCGATGCGTGCGGCGCCGGTCTCTTCCTACACATGTGCGCCCAAAACCGTGCACCCGGCGGCGGCGTCTTCTCCAGGGGACACGGCGGCGGTGTCATCTCCGGGGGCGGCGCTCCCTCTGCCCCGATGGTGGCGGCATCTTCTCCGGGGGACACAGCGGCGCTCCCTCTGCCCTGATGGGCGGCGGCGGGGTCGAACCCTAGTTCCCCCCGCAACGAGCTCTCCTGCCCAGGTGGCGGCTCGGATCAGGCTTATTTGGGCCAGCACGGGGCCAACAGGGCCCATGCTCATTTTGGCCCCTTTACCCCTAACCAGGCAGACTTGGGCCACCACAGAGTCATGGGCCAACATAGTACGTCCTCCACCAGGCCTGGTGGGGGCTGCTACTCTGCTCCGTATGGTGCTGATTCAGCCGCTACCATAGCAGCTGTGTACGTTCCTCCTGGCAACCCGGACACGATTGTCGTGCTGCATGCGCAGGCTGTCGGTGTCATGAACATCGGCTCCCTTGTGCCCATTGTTTTTGACCTTGCCAACTCCAACTACCACAAATGGAGGGGTCTCTTTTTGGTGGCTCTCGGTCGGTCCGCGCTGGCCGATCACGTGCTCTCCTCAGCCGGGCGCCCGCACGACCCTGATTGGGCCCGCATGGACTGTGTCGTCCTCTCCTGGCTCTACAGTCGCATCTCTAGCGATCTGCTCGATGGTGTCATGATCACCGTCACCACCGCTCGCTCAGTGTGGGTAGCGCTTGAGCACAAGTTTCTTGGCAACCAAGAGACTCGGGCCCTTTACATTGAGGCCCAACTTCACTCCTTCGTCCAGGGAGACCTCTCCATCACCGACTACTGCAACCACATGAAGGGTCTGGCAGATAAACTTGGGGACCTTGACGAGCCGGTCAGTGATCGCACGCTAGTTCTTCAAGTGCTCCGCGGTCTGTCCGACCAGTTCGGGACCGTGCGAGCAATTATCTGCAACTCCACGCCCTTCCCGACATATATGGAGGCTCGGGATAAGCTCCAGGTTGAGGAACTCACTCTGACCCCTTCTTCGAGTGGTTCCTCTACCGTCCTCGTCGCCACCACCTCTTCTAGTGGCAGTCGTCCACCGTCTGGTGGTTCCACTGCTGGATCCTCCTCCGGTGCGCCTTGGACCAACAATGGCGGTCGCGGTAACAATAACCGCAATCGTCGTCGTGGTGGAGGTAACGGCAGAAGTGGTGGAGGTCGCCCTCCCACTTCCGATGGTGGGGGTGGCCCTTGCTCTACCCCCATAGGCGGTGGGGGTGCTCCTGTCGCTGCGTAGTACAATCCCTGGACCGGCACAGTCCAGCTATGGCGTCATCAGGGTCCGGGGATCTTAGGTCGGCCTCCAGTGCCGCCTCGCCAGGCTCCTCATGCCCTGGCCACTGCGGCTGCACCCGGTGCAGTCAACCCCCTCCCTCAGACTACCAGGGGGCTTAGACTCCGATGGCGGGAGCAGGCTGGGACCAGCAATCACTGGCCAACGCCTTCAACACCACGACCTTGACTCCGCCCCCTACTGATGCAGAGTGGTACATGGACTCTGGTGCGACCTCGCACATGACCGCCGACACTGGTACTCTCTCCTCTGCCCACCCTCCCCCTCTCTCTTGCTCGACCAACATTGTTATTGGCAACGGGTCTCGTCTCCCTCACACACATTGGTTATTGTCATTTCCTTCTACTAACGGTTCTCTAGTTCATCATAATGTCCTCGTTACACCCAACATTATTAAGAACCTCATATCCGTTAGAAAATTCACTATTGATAACCAGTGTGTAGTCGAGTTTGACCCTGCTGGTTTCTCTGTGAAGGATCTTCGTTCGGGCGGCATGATCGCCAGGTGCAATAGCTCTGGAGATCTCTACTCCTTCACCCCGGGTCCTGCCTCAACCCAGGCATTCGCCGCTAGCATCCCCTCCTCGGCGCTTTGGCATCGACGTCTTGGTCATCCTGGTCATGACTCGCTTTCTCGATTGGCCAAGTTGTCCGCTATCTCATGTACTAAAACCGCCCACGAACCGATTTGTCATGCTTGTCAACTCGGTCGTCATGTTCGCCTTCCCTTTTCGCCTTCTACTTCTCGAGCTACCCAGATATTTGGTCTGTTGCACTGTGATTTATGGAATTATCCTATTCCTAGTGTTTCTAACTTCAAATACTATCTGGTTATCCTTGATGACTGTTCTTATTTTTTATGGACTTTTCCCCTGCGCCTAAATCTGAGACTTTCCCCACTATCACCAACTTCCTTGCCTATGCTCGCACACAGTTAAACGCCACCGTTAAACACATCCTGTGTGACAACGAAAAGAGTTCAACAACTCAGCGTCTAGGGCATTCTTTCTTAAACATGGCATTGCACTCCGCATGTCATGTCCATACACATCTGAAAAGGCATCTAGGCCCCTAATTTTGTTTTGGTGATTGATGCCAACTACTAAAGACTTTTACTAATCGTTTAGCTGAGTTGTGGACAGATAAATAGGTTGGAAATCATTTGTATGAAGAATTATCGAAGAACTTCAAGTATTATTCAATTGGAGGCTCAATCATTATTCATTTGTAATCTTTATTTTATTGAGTTTAAGGACGGCCATACTATAAAGAGGGATTCGACGAGAAATCTAGTATGAGGTGACTCTGGTGCTCAAAAGATGATCTTAGGTCAAATCTTAGTCACCCATTAAATTCCCCACTATTTCTGAGCCCAAAACACTTCTCTGTGTCCGGACTGTCCGTGCCCTGGCTCGGACTGTCCGAAGGGTCGGACTGTTCGAGGCACCCTCTAGACGCGCTCTCTGTCTTGAATATTTGTATTTATCGGACTGTCCGAGGTACCCTCCAGTTGAGCTCTTTGTCTTGATTTATTTGATTTACCGGACTGTCCGTCAGACCCTTCGGACAGTCCGAACCACTTAATTATACCTGAAGATTCTAAGCCCATATCTCTGATCCACATACCTTCTAGATCTCAAATATGATTTTTGTTTGGGTCACTATTCACAGCCTACCACGGACTGTCTGGGGGTGTCACGGACAGTCCGAATCTCACTTGTTGTACCTTAACGGCTAGATCTGGGGGAAGCTATATATACCCTTTCTACTGCTCCCAGCAAACGGTAACTGTGCGCATCACTCAGATTCATTTCACTCTCTCTCTCACCCAAGAACCCTAAAAGCATCTCCCCTCCTAGTGCCTCTTGTGAGATTGATTTGAGGATGGAGAAGCTAGGTTGGTGCTAGATCTGAGCTTGATCCATCTCGTGAGCACCTTGGTCACCTCCAAGTAAGCGATTTCTCGGCGGATTTGTTACTCTTGGAGGTTGAGGACTCCTAGACGGCTAGGCGTCGCCGTGAGCCACCGAAGCGGTGTGGTTGGCCTCGGATTGTTTGTGAGGGTTTGATTCCACCTCCGCAAGGAAAGGAATCAAGGTGATATTCGGTGAGTGCTTTGGCACAAATCCGAGAGGAATAGAGTCTAGTGAGACTCGGGCTCTACGGTGTTGAGCCTACCTCAACGGAGAGTAGGATCTCCTCAAAGATCCGAACTCTCTTGCGTAGACCTCGCTGCTTGCAACGCTGTGCATTTGGGCGAAACCATCGAGTGAAGATGTTGTTAAGGTTCTCCCAATGTTCTGTACTGCCCGAGGAAACATATGGCACCCATGAGAAGTCTTGGGTGGGCAGTGCAGTGAGTTCTTTCCTAACAGTTTCAGCTGTAGACTTAAAATGAGGTGTAAACAGTTGCAAGCACTTAATTGCCATGCCAATGACGTCTGTACTCTCGGAAAGTTGTAGTATCAAAGTAAGAAAAAAGTTGTCCTCCTTGGCACTGACGTCTTTGTAAACAAAGATCATCTTGGCCTCTCTTCTCTCTACAGAGTTAAAGGGCCGTATTCGAAATAAATGGTGTTTGCTTCCCCGCACTGATTTATAGTCTAGTGTTTTCCCTGCAAGAAGGTGCCTGACAAGAGGGTTGAAGAAGGTATAATGACGTGGTGTCCCTCCTAACTCCAGGTATCTCAAAAACTCACTAGCACCATCAGCAAACCACTCAAACCTTCGAACAGCAGATCTACTCAACTCCTTGCTATTGTTGCAAGAGATGGACGATATCAATGATTTGCTAGCATGGACAATTCGTTTAGGGAAGGAGGAATTCTTTACCTCTTGCTGCATCTCTTCTTGATCCTGGACATGCTGCCTGCATTTACGCAATGTGTCGGCACACTCTTGAGCAGCACTCTTCAGCTTCTTCTGCCAACGCAACAATGATGCTTCGGTGATATGCCACTTTTCAGATGTCTCAACTGCAGCTTCCAACGTGATCTGTGCCATCTCAAGCCTCTCCAAGTGTTCCTCTTCACTTGATATGCCCTCATACTTGTTGAGAACACCCGATACGATCTTGTCAACTGCCTCCTGAACAACCGCAGAACTGACCAGCTCGGCCATATTTTATAGAAAGATCATCAGCAAGCAGTCAGTTGCTGTTATTGTAATATGTGACCCGAAAAAACAAATTTTGGCTTGAAATTCCCAGGAAGGTAGTCTGGGATTACATGTAGATGATAGAAGTTGGATTGTAAGAATTCAACCATCTGGCTGTGACTGGTTTCGTGAAGGAATGAATGGTGAGCAAGAAACCTGTTGTATAGAGGAGAGATTTTTTTTGAGGAACAAGTCCATGATCGGGAGTAGAGGTAAGAAGGTCAAAAAGGGGTCTGCTCTGTAAGATGTACACGATGTACACGTCTTTGGTTGGAGCTGATGCTTCCAGTGCTTTTTTTTAGAGCTTTGGTCCAATGTGTGGCGGAAAGAATGGACGTAGTTAAGACTTGTCAAGGATAGCTTCTTATGGCCTTGTTCTACACAGCGTATCGTACCGTTGCGTAATACTGTAACAAATTTTGATATTTTTATATAGCCTATATGTTGTGATAATTTGTAACGTTTTTTTGTGGCTTTTAGTATTCGTTCCAAAGATTGTAATACTATTTTTTATTTATTTTTTAATAATCTTTAAACCTCATTTCAAGTGCTCTCAAATTTGCTACAGTAATACGACAACGCAACGATATGCTGAAACGAACAAGGCCTATATCTGAATGGAGTTTCACAGGACAAGAGAGTTGATTTTTCCAAACTATCTGGGTTTCCGATATCTTTACGGTCATTTGATATAGGCCAAGATGGCAAAATCCGTACTCCAGCCCTGAAAGTTTTTTTTCATAAATACCCTTAAAACTTTCTAAAAAAACAACTCAATTCTTCCTTCTCTCTCCTCAGTTGACCACCACCTGGCGGCGGGGTCGATGGTCGCCGGTGGTGGGGTGGGTTCCTGAGTCAAATTTGGGCCCAAAATCAAAGTAAAACCGCGTATCAAAGAGGGCCCAAATGGAATAGAAGCTAGTTGTGACTATGTTGCACGCTCTTTGTTCGACAACTAGCAAAGAAAGCGTGCTTTTACTGAACTGTTAGAGCGTCGCCAGACAACTAGCAAAGAAAGCGTGCTTTTACTGAACTGTTAGAGCGTCACCAGTAAAATCTCCATATTTTATTATCTATATCATTATTCTCATCTGTTTATTGTACTCGAATAATGAGATATGTCGCTCCAAGCACACATCAATAACAGGTTCTAGAAAAGTATCTGATAATTCTACCGTGCCTATGTTGTTACTACCACAACTCTTGTGTAGATCGTGGTGCTTACAAACATAGTGGATTTGGGCGAAACCATCGAGTACAAATGTTGTGATTGTTGTCCCAGCGTTCCCTACGGGTTGAGTAAAGCATGTGGCACCCAAGAGAAATCTTGTGAGGGTAGTTGAGCAAGTTCTTTCATAACAATTTCAGCTATAGGCTTGAAATGAGGGGTAAACAACTACAGACACTTGATTGCAATGCCAACTATATGTCTGTACTTTCTGAAAGCCGTAACATCATAGCAAGGTAAAACCCATCCTCTGGTGCACTATCATCTTTGTAAATAAAGATCAACTTAGCCTCTGTTCTGCACCCTGCAACTGCAATATTAGAGGGCCGTATATAAAATAAATGTTGTTTGTTTCCCCGCTCTGATTTATACTGTAGTGCATCGCCAGCAAGAATGTGGCTGATAAGAGGATGCACGAAGTTGTAACGACGTGGTGCCCCTCATAATTCCACGAATCGCAAGAACTCACTAGCGCCATTAGCAAACTACTCGAACCTTTGGACTGTAAAAATCTACTCAACTCCTCACGATTGCCGTAAAAGATGGAGGATACGAATGACTTGGTAGCACGGGCAATTCGTCCCCTGCCGTCTGTGACCTCGCCGGCGCCGCCTCCTCCCACTCTTCGTTGGGGTTCATGGGTGGGTTCCCCGTGAGTGGGTTCCATAATTAACATTCCACTGAATTTGGTAAAGAAATAAAGTACCCAAACATAAAAATTACGAAAATGCTTTGGCGTGGACGTCCGACTGTCGGACGCCCGCGCCAGCCCACCGGCGTACAGCCCAAGCTAGGCTAGCTAGCTTCTCCCAGCAAACGTATGTTTTATTTATTTTCTTTTTCGATTTCTAATTTTTGTATCTTTTTTATTTGGAGTCCAAATCGCGTAATACAAATTTTATAATTCATCTAAATTTCTAATGAACTCATTTTAAATACTTTTTTTTTTCTATTTTTTTGGATTTTTTTATCTTTATTGATAAAATTCAGCATAAGATAGATTTGTTCCAGTATGCTATACCCATTGTTCCAGCAGACCAAATACATTGTTTCAATAGGTAAACAAGTTGTGGTCCAGGAGACTGGGCATATTGTTCCAATTAGATTAGCCCATTGTTTCAGCAGACCAAATACATTGTTCCAATAGATATACAAGTTGTTCCATCAGACAAGACATTTTTGTTTCCGATTGGTTTTAACCTATTGTTTCAGCAGACCAAATACATTTTTCCAATAGGTATACAAATTATTCAATCAGACTATACATATTGTTCCAATTGGTTTTAACCTATTGTTCCAGCAGACCAAATACCAAGTTGTTCCATCAGACTAGACGTATTGTTCCAATAGGCCAAATTAATTATTTCATTAGTATAGACAAGTTGTTCCAGTAAAATTTATACAAATTTGTGGTCTATCAGACTGGACATATTGTTCCAATTGGTTTAGCCTATTGTTCCAGCGGACCAAATACATTGTTCCAATAGGTATACAAGTTGTTCTATCAGACTAGACTTTTTTCAATAGGTTTTAGACTATTTGTTCTAGCAGACCAAATACATTGTTCCAATAGGTACGCAGGTTGTTCCATTAGACGAAGACTGACATATTGTTCCAATTGGTTTTAACCTATTGTTCCAATAGGCTAATACCAAGTTGTTCCATCAGACTAGACATATTGTTCCAATTGGTTTTAGCCTATTGTTTCAATAGCCTAGTAATAAGTTGTTCCATCAAACTAGACATATTATCCAATAGACCAAATTAATTGTTCCATTAGTATAGACAAGTTGTTCCAGTAAAATTTATACAAGTTTGTAGTCTATCAGACTGGACATATTGTTCCTAATGGTTTAGCCTATTGTTCCAGCAGACCAAATACATTGTTCTAATAGATATACAAGTTGTTCCATCAGACCAAATACATTGTTCCAATTAGGTTTAGCCTACAGTAGACCAAATACCAATTTTTCCATCAAATTAGACGTATTGTTCCAACATGCCAAATTAATTGTTCCATTAGTATCAACAAATTGTTCTAGTAAAATTTATATAGCAACATGGGTCTTGTTTTTTTTTGAAAAAATGAGAGGGACACGTTGGTGAAAACGGTTTGTGGATTGGAGCTTCCAGTCAAAAGTTATTATCGTTTAAAGAAAGATGATGTCAGCGATGATGTCATCACGAATTGTTCCGGCGGAGACGCGGGTTGTTCCAGATGTGGACGCGAGTTGTTCCAACGGAGACGCGATTTGTTCGGCATCGGGGACTGAGCTATCACTGCGTTTTTGGGTAGAGCAGCGTCTGATCCAAAACTATTTGGTCGGACGTCCGACCCCAAGACCGCTCCGATAGATTATCCACCACCACAAATTAATACGGAGCTCTAACGCCCGCTGCTTAACGGTGAAGCCAGTGCGGAACATGCTCATGAGGGAGGAAGAAGAGGTGAGGTTATTGAGGATATACCACTCCACTGAATTACTCCTTAATAATATGCTATTTTAGACTTTTACATTTAACCGATTCCCTTTTTTATTCTAAAAGACTAAACTACCCCTCGTCAATCTATAACTTTCCCAAATCCCTCCCCCAAGCACCGTGTCACTGTCAGGTCTGCAACAACGGTGTGGCGGCGACTCGGCGGCGGCAGTTACGCAACAACTCTGCCGTCGTCGCCGTCGAGCTCGTTGTCGCCTTCTCCATCGTCGATGTCGGCTGCGGTGGGATAGGGGGAGGCTAGGAGGCAGCGGCGCAAGGACAGAGTGTAACATTCCAAATTTTTAAAACCAATTTGGCATGTTAATAAATTTCCTAAACCGCATAATTTAAAAAGTAAAAACATTAAAATATTTAAGCATCATGGCATCTTCATCTCATGCATGGTCTTTTAATTAGGATTGTGTTTTAAATATTTTAAAGTAATGCCCTTGGTGGGAAAATATAGTATCTTGTTTAAGGTATATAATATTTTCTTTCAGCCAATCCTTAGATGAATTATTTGGAAATGTGTTAGTACTTAGTAAGTTTTAGAAAAAAAAGCAAAATTATATTCCCTAAGTATTAATGTATTTAAAATTTATTCAAAAGCAAATTTCGGAGGGAAACAGAAAATTTAAAATGCTTTAATTCCTTCTCGGCCCAGGCCGGCCCATCTCCTCTCTCCCCCTTTTCTTTCTTTCCCTCCCCCTCCTTTTCTTCTCTGTTGGGCCGCCGATGCCTCGCCAGGCCCACTCCGCTGCAGCCCCGCTCCCCTGCTTCCGCAAGCGTGGCGCCACCGACAGGTGGGGCCCCTTCGTCAGCTCTCCTCCTCCTCTGTCTTTTTGCCCCTAGTTCTCCCCTCCTCTGTTCGTCGGTCGCCACCGCTGTGCTCTCTCTCTCTCCCTCTTTCCCCTGAAGGCTCGTAGGCTCGTTCTTCCATGCGATCGTTCGTCCCGATCGTCTCCCTCCGTACCCGCTACTCTCACTGCCTCTCTGGTCTTGTCGCCGGCCAACCCGTGATGTCGTCGCGTCCAGCACGCCATCGGTCGGAAATTTCGCCGGTGCCGCCAACCTTGCGCGCCGTGTTGGAACCTCCCGGGCGGAGCATGCCTATAAAAGGGGAACTGCTCCCCCTATGCTCTCTGCTTCGCGCCACCGCCTGGTTAATCTTCTGAGCCGGTGCGCCGCTGCCCCACTCCTCCGCCATCTTCCTTACCCCTCTCCTACCTCGCCCTCGTTCCTTTCGGCTCACCCTCACCCCAGATTGACACGCAGGTCATCCCAGTGGAGCTCGCACCCGGTGGATTGGAGCCGTGTGGTCCGCGCGCGTGTCGCGGAGCTCACGCCGTCGCCGCCGCCGTGGTCCCGTCACCCTGCTTCCTTCTCCGCCCTGGCGAGCTCCAAGGTAGTTCCTCCACCTCTCCTCGTTCTTCTGGCTAGAGGAATTTGGACCCAGTCATGCAGTTTGCCGCTGCCGCGACGCTCGTCGTCGTCGCCGCCGCACGCCGCTGTGCCGTCTTTTTTATCCACCTCCAGGGTCGTCAAGACCACCATTGTATTCGCCTAGCCCGTCATTCGCTCTGCGTGCACCCAATCGAGCCCTGGTGGCTGGAGCCGTCACCGCCGGGGTGCCTCCCCTGTTTTTCCCCTTTCGAGCCCGCCGCGTGTCTCACTAACAGGTGGGGTCTCGGGCCTACCGGTCAGCCGCACCCGTGCCACCTTGCTGGCGCCGCGCGTGTTTGGCCACGCTGCGGTTGGGCCGAACGGCCTAACCGGCCCAGCGCCGGGAGGCCCTCTTTTCTTTTCTTCTTTTTTTCAATTTTGATTTTAATCATTATTGGTTCACCAAAAAGCATTTGTTAAAAATAGCTAGAGTATGGTAAAAATTCCGTAAAAATTCATGAAAATACCTTAATCGTTTCTGATCCCTAGAAAAAAATATATATGCATGTCATGCATGTAGCATTCATTTTTGGTTTAATAAATAGCCTTAGGTGCATCATTTCATGTGCATAGGTCTTGTGTCATAGTTTCCTTTAAATAAAAAGGCTTGGAACCGGAGTTTGCTGCATTTTCCTTAAAACAGCAAAATCATCAAATATTTTGTTGATGTATGTTGTATTGCTTTGCATATGCGTGTGCACGTTTAGGAGGTCAAGGCCCCGAAGACCCGATCGACGACGTCCCCTTCGTTTTCCCTAGAACCGATCAAGGCAAGTCCCCCTTCCATCATATCGTGGAGCCATTTTCGTTGTTTAAAAAATATTTACTAGTCTTGAAAATGTGCATGCTGGTTTAAAATGATGATTGCCGTATTTACTAGACTTAGATATCATGCCGAATAGAAAAGGTAAGAGATATTGTAGGACTAAACCTATGGCTAAAATATGGATTGCTCATATTTAGATACTCCGTTGTGGTAGGATAAATGCTTTAAAATCTTTATGCGATGTGTTATAATCTTCTGTGTGAAATGAGAACATCGCAAGAAATGTTTGGGGAAAATGTGTTTTAAAGATAGTGCATCAAGGGTGATGCTTAGTAGGAAAATGTTTTCCTTCTTTCCCCAAAAATATTCCGACTAGGGAGAGATTTTTGTCGGTTGGTGCAGTACGACACCGTTTTGAAGACTGAGCTAAAATATCGTCTCTTTCCTAGTCTAAGGACTGCTCGTCCTATGATCCTACGAACTAAGCCATGACAGTACGACCTCGAGCCCCGGTATGGGACGGGCCCGGTCGTTAGCCCTCGTGATTAGCGGTCTTATGGCGAAACACCTCTGGTGCGTAGCCTCTTGAGGGTAAAGCATACCCACTTTGCAGAGTTAAAACTATCATGATAGCCGTACTCGCGGTTATGAGCGTGCGAATGGACTGTTCATATGATAGTTCTTCATTTTAAAACCAGTTTTAGAAAAGGGTTTTAAACGAAGGATTTGAGATAAGTAAAGAATTTGAGAAAGTTTTCGTTTGAGTTAGGTGCCATCGGCTACATTCCGGATTGGGGGTCGGCCTGTCGGAAATTGTCGTGCGGAATGGACCTAGCCGTTTTGAGAAAAGAAATGAGAAAGGATTTTGTTCTCGCTATGGCACTGAGGCCAAGTGGCGAGAACCGTTTGAGAATAGCCCAAAGAAAATATTAAGATTTATTGCTTCTAAATCGCTTTGACAAAACTAGGCCAATAACTGCATTTTCGTAAAATATCCTAAGCTTTCCTTGTACTTAACCATATCTGCATCATTTCCGACTTGCGAGTACAATTTGTACTTACCCTCGTTTTTTCCCTCACCCTTTTCAAAAATTTCAACAGCTGGTCCGTCCGACTATGGCCCGCCCTCCGAGGAGGAGGACCCTGATTACGATGAGGAGGCGTTCTCAGAGGAAGACTATGAAGAATAGGGTTGCGTGTTCCTACAGCCATCGTGCCTGTGGAATAAATTAATTTCTTGATGTTGTACTAGGCTTGTATCGTTGTGTACTCTGTATTGCGGCCTGCGAGCCGTTGCTTGTGTTTGTATTGTACTAAGCTTTCCCCTTTATGTAATAATCAAAACGTTGGCAATGTACCGTTTCTGTATAACTGTGTGTACTAGCCATGATCCTTGGGAATCCGATCTCGTAAATCGGGTGCCGACATCACGCCACTGTGTTGTCTCCTCTCCCGAAGACATACCGTGGCGCATTGTCAGATCCCAACTGGTGCGACGCTATGCGCCAGGAGTTCGAGGCTCTCTAGGCCAACCACATGTGGGACCTTGTTCCACGTCCCCATGGCGCCTATATTGTTACTGGCAAGTGGATCTTTAAGCACAAACTGCATGCAGATGATTCTCTCGATCGGTACAAAGCTCGTTGGGTCCTTCGTGGGTTCACCCAGCGCCTTGGTGTTGACTTCGACGAGACCTTCAGCCCATCAGGACTGTTCTTACACTGGCTCTCACTCGCGGTTGGTCTATCCACCAATTGGACGTCAACAATGTCGGCACCCTGACAGAGACAGTGTACTGTGCTCAGCCTTCCGGATTCGTTGATCCCTCCTGTCCAGATCATGTGTGTCGGCTCAACAAGTCATTATATGGTCTGAAGCAGGAACCCCGAGCATGGTACAGTAGGATTGCCTCTCATCTGCTCTCCTTGGGCTTTGTTGAAGCAAAGGCGGACACGCCACTGTTTACCTTTCACCGTGGCGCCGACACTGTCTATCTTCTGCTCTACGTGGATGACATTGTCCTGATCGCCTCCTCGACTGCTCTCCTGGATAAAACCGTTGCTGCCCTTCAGCGTGAGTTCTTCCTCAAGGATCTGGGGCCTCTGCATCCAGGGCTGGCTCTAGGGTTTCGAGGGCCCTAGGGCAAACAGGAGAGTATGGGCCTTTGTACTGTTGGGAGATTTTGTTTTTCATTTGTAACATGATAATTTATAAAAGCAAATAGTAGCACTACTAATATACTAATATGTACTTAATTCTTAAAAAACAATGTGATACTACAGACTAAAAGAGGAAGCAAAATAAAACTAGTATGATTACCTCGAATAAGAACCAAACTCTAATGACCGATAATAATGCTTCAATGCTTAAAAAAAACTCCTTCGGACATTTCTTAATTCAAAATCATTAAGGATAATATCAAGATCAATGTTATCCAAGACAACTTTCTCAATGCAGTACATAGCCAAACCATTCAATCTTTCCTGTAACATAGTTGACCTCGAACAGTTTTTCAATAGTTTCAATTTTGAGAAATTTCTTTTAGGTGAGGCTATAGTTACATTTTCAAATGTTTTTAGCTGCTCAAAAACGATGACTAGAAAGTAATTAAGTATAAAGGATTTTATAGTTGACAATTGTACTTCATTTTGATCATTGGACTCATCAAAATGCTTCTTCCTTTTACCTTCGACCTTCACATCACACGCGCTATGGGCTTGTAGCCTGTCGTCCTTCGCATCTGCAATGCCAACCTTGCTGCATACATGGTCATTGGCCCCCCTCCGACATGGGCCCTAGGCGGTTGCCCCTCCCGCCTTGGCCTAGAGCCGGCCCTGTCTGCATCACTACTTCGCAGTTTCAGTTTAGTCACAGTCTGGTGGCATGCATCTCTCACAGCGACAGTATATTTTGGATATTCTGGACCGAGCCGGCATGTCAGACTGTAAGCACTGCAACACTCCGGTGAACACTCAGTCGAAGCTCTCTACTGTTGGAGATCCTGTCTCTGACGCGACTCTCTACCGCAGTTTAGCAGGTGCTCTTCAGTATCTCATATTCACCCGGCCAGATATTACGTATGCTGTCCAGCAGATCTGCCTCTTCATGCATGATCCATGGGAGCCTCACTTTACTGCTCTGAAGCGCATCCTCCGCTATCTTCATGGTTGCCTACTTCGGTCTTCACCGAGTTCCGGTCCAGCCTGAACATCCGTGTTGCTGCCGTTTCGACTGCGGGGGAGTGCTAGTACTTGTTTCTTTGCTAGTACTTACTTGTGTTCTTTCTTGTACTAGTCCAAACGACGGCTTCCGTTGTTCGGACTACGGGGGAGTGTTACAATATGCCGTAGAATATGCCACGCGTAATCCCCTGATTACGCATGCATTAATGCCATTAATGACCTACCTAATCTACGCCTAGCCTGTCCCCTCTATCAGGTTATATATTGTACCATGTACTCCTCATTCTAATTATCGAAAGATCAATTCCCTTCTCCTCGTTTCTTCACCTAGCTCTGCTCACCTATCACAAGTTCACTACTTGCATGGCTTCATGATATTGATATGGTTCTGGCCAGTTTTTCATCGCCGGATGTTTGATTCAGTTAGTAATAATAAGTTAAGAACTTGTAATGAATTACTCTTCTCTCATATTTTGTGAAATTATTTAATTCTAATAAAAATAGTATAAAAGGTTGAGATCCATACTGATGGGGACACGGGGGAGGCCCGATCTTCTGGTGAGACTCGAGGGGATAATTTCGATCTGGTCGGAGAGGCGACCTTGACGATCCGGCTACCAAGCTCGCAAGGATGACAACCCGGCAATCGCTAAACCACCAAACCTGTTCGTTATCAACCACGCCAAGAACGCGATTGACCTGACCACGAAGGTCGTTTCCTGCAAGCGATCGAAGAACAAGCAAGAAACAAGATAAACACAATCTAAAATTGCAAATATGGATGAAGCACTTGGATAAATTTGAGGTTCGATAACTCGACTCGGGTGGTCTAGACGACACACGCAAATTCGAGGGGGGACGCACACGGGGTCTACCAACACACAACCAAACCTGAGTCTAAACAATGACGGCTACTGAATATATAGCGACGGCTAGGGTTTGGGGCGCTCAACCCTAGGGTTACATGGACCACGGGCCCAAACTTGTCGCCGGCCAACCCGTGATGTCGTCGCGTCCAGCACGCCATCGGTCGGAAATTTCGCCGGTGCCGCCAACCTTGCGCGCCGTGTTGGAACCTCCCGGGCGGAGCATGCCTATAAAAGGGGAACTGCTCCCCCTATGCTCTCTGCTTCGCGCCACCGCCTGGTTAATCTTCTGAGCCGGTGCGCCGCTGCCCCACTCCTCCGCCATCTTCCTTACCCCTCTCCTACCTCGCCCTCGTTCCTTTCGGCTCACCCTCACCCCAGATTGACACGCAGGTCATCCCAGTGGAGCTCGCACCCGGTGGATTGGAGCCGTGTGGTCCGCGCGCGTGTCGCGGAGCTCACGCCGTCGCCGCCGCCGTGGTCCCGTCACCCTGCTTCCTTCTCCGCCCTGGCGAGCTCCAAGGTAGTTCCTCCACCTCTCCTCGTTCTTCTGGCTAGAGGAATTTGGACCCAGTCATGCAGTTTGCCGCTGCCGCGACGCTCGTCGTCGTCGCCGCCGCACGCCGCTGTGCCGTCTTTTTTATCCACCTCCAGGGTCGTCAAGACCACCATTGTATTCGCCTAGCCCGTCATTCGCTCTGCGTGCACCCAATCGAGCCCTGGTGGCTGGAGCCGTCACCGCCGGGGTGCCTCCCCTGTTTTTCCCCTTTCGAGCCCGCCGCGTGTCTCACTAACAGGTGGGGTCTCGGGCCTACCGGTCAGCCGCACCCGTGCCACCTTGCTGGCGCCGCGCGTGTTTGGCCACGCTGCGGTTGGGCCGAACGGCCTAACCGGCCCAGCGCCGGGAGGCCCTCTTTTCTTTTCTTCTTTTTTTCAATTTTGATTTTAATCATTATTGGTTCACCAAAAAGCATTTGTTAAAAATAGCTAGAGTATGGTAAAAATTCCGTAAAAATTCATGAAAATACCTTAATCGTTTCTGATCCCTAGAAAAAAATATATATGCATGTCATGCATGTAGCATTCATTTTTGGTTTAATAAATAGCCTTAGGTGCATCATTTCATGTGCATAGGTCTTGTGTCATAGTTTCCTTTAAATAAAAAGGCTTGGAACCGGAGTTTGCTGCATTTTCCTTAAAACAGCAAAATCATCAAATAGTTCGCTTATGAATGTTGTATTGCTTTGCATGGGTGTTTGCGCGTTTAGAAGGTCAAGGCTCCGAAAACCCGATCGGCGACGTCCCCTTCGTTTTCCCCGGAACCGATCAAGGCAAGTCACCTTTGAACATATCGTGCATGACATTTTCGTTATTTAGAAAATATTTACTAGACTTGAAAATGTGCATGCTAGTTTAAAATGATAGTTGCCGTATTTACTAGACTTAGATATCGTGCTGAATAGAAAAGGTAAGCGATATTGTAGGACTAAACCTAAGGCTAAAATATGGATTGCTCATATTTAGATACTCCGTTGTGGTAGGATAAATGCTTAAAAATCTTTATGCGAAGTGATATATTCATCTGTGTGAAATGAGAATATTGTTGAGAAATGTTTGGGAAAAATGTGTTTTAAAGATAGTGCATCAAGGGTGATGCTTAGTAGGAAAATGTTTCCTTCTATCCCCAAAAATCTTTCGACTAAGGAGAGACATTTTTGTTGGTTGGTGCAGTATGACACCGTTTAGAAAACTAGGCTAAAATATCGACTCTCTCCTAATTTAAGGACTGTTCGTCCTATGATCCTACGAACTAAGCCTTGACAGTACGACCACGAGCCCCGGTATGAGACGGGCCCAGTCGTTAGCCCTTGTGGTTAGCGGTCTTGTGGCAAAACACTTCTGGTGCGTAGCCTCTCGTGGGTAAAGTGTACCCACTCTGCAGAGTTAAAACTATCATGATAGCCGTGCTCGCGGTTATGAGCGTGCGAAGGGACTGTTCATATGCTAGTTCTTTATTTTCAGAACCAGTTTTAGAAAATGGTTTTAAACGAAGGATTTGAGATGAGTAAAGAATTTGAGAAAGTTTTCGTTTGAGTTAGGTGCCACCGGCTACATGCATTTCGGATTAGGGGTCGGCCTACCGGAAATTGTCGCGCGAAATGGACCTAGCCGTTTTGAGAAAAGAAATGAGAAATGATTTTGTTCTCGCTATGGCACTGAGGCCAAGTGGCGAGAACCGTTTGAGAAGAGCCCAAAGAAAATGTTAAGATTTATTGTTTCTAAATTGTTTTGCCAAAACTAGGCCAATAAATGCATTTCCGCAAAATATCCTAAGCTCTCCTTGTACTTAACCACATCTGCATCATTTCCGACTTGCGAGTACAATTTGTATTCACCCTCGTTTTCCCCCCTCTCCCTTTTCAAAACTTCAACAGCTGGTCCGTCCGACTATGGCCCGCCATCCGAGGAGGAGGACCCTGATTACGATGAGGAGGCGTTCTCCGAGGAAGACTATGAAGAATAGGGTTGCGTGTTCCTACAGCCCTCATGTCTATGGAATAAATAAATTTCTAGATGTTGTACTGGGCTTGTATCGTTGTGTACTCTGTATTGCGGCCTGCGAACCATTGTTGTGTAATGTATTGGACTAAGTTCCCCCTTTATATAATAATCAGAACGTTGGCAATGTACCGTTTCTGTGTAACTGTGTGTACTAGCCATGATCCTTGGGACTAGTATGTTTTTATGCATGTGGAATCCGATCTTGTAAATCGGGTGCCGACACAGAGCGGTGGCAGGGATTGGCTGCCGTAGCCTGTGGATGGGGGACGCAGCTCCGTCGTCATCGCCGGCGTGGAGCTCGCCGGTGCCTTCTCCGACGTCTTCGTCAGACACGTTGAGGATGTGAGAGGAGAGAGTCGATGTGAGACTCATGAACAGGTACTCTAGTACATGTGAAAGGGGTAGTTTAGACTTTTCATATGATAGGAAGGAATTAGTTAAATTTAAAATGTGTTTTAAAAGGCTAATTGCTGATAAAGGTTGAGAGTGGCATACTATTAAGGAGTAATGCATTGGAGTGGGAAATCCACAATAAACATATTTAGAGTGACAAATCCTCAATTCTCACTCTTTGGAGTGGCATCTAACTAATTTTTCCTTATTTTTATGAGATTTAAATATATTTTTTTAGAGTTAGTAAAAATAAATTTAGACTTTCGAAGGTGTTAAAAATTTAGACTTTCGAAGGTGTTTTTCGATAAGTCACACCTTTTTAAGATTAAATTTTTATGTAACTTTCATCAGAAAAAGGGTCCAATGAAGAAAGGGAACTCAGCTAATGCGCGAAAGAACAATGTCTTATATATTTTAATATACAAGACCATCTATTATATATATAAAGGAGGGGAAAAAGAAGCCACCACGTTTGTTCACATCATCCAAATTATTCGAACCGTTCGATCAATGGTGGGATCAGATTTATGTAAATCTAGCGGTCAACATTAACCTCTATAACAAACTACTGGAGCTGATCTATATATTAGAGATAAACTCTAAATATAATCTGATATATTATCTATATCTTAACACAAATCTATAATCCTAAAATTCTAGAAATTCCCACGTTATTAAAAAATAGTAGACATTCTCATGTTAATCATATAAAAAGAAAAAATCTACATCGTTGAATATGAATGTGACATACCCAAAATTCACCCATTTTTAGCACAAAATTTTTCGCAAAAATCATTCTTGAACCCCTAGAAACATTCCCTAATTTTCTGGGAATTTTCCAAAGCAATTCCATTTTATTCCATTAAAAGAAATCTCTTCTTTTATTTATTCAAAGATTTTCATCCCATAAGATATCAACTTTTATTCCACCATTATCTTCCTCTCATTTTTCTGGATTTTTAGAGACCAATTTCACATTTTTCTGAGATCCCTACATTTTCCTATGAATTTCCAAAGCCAAAATCCATTTTCTGGAAAATCAGATAAACCCTTTCCTTTTCTGGATTTTCCCGAATTACGCTTTCCATTTCGGGAATACGCCTTCGACGTGTCTTCCTCTCCTCCTTCCCGGTGCAGTAAGTGGCACTCAACGGCCCAGATTTCTTTTGCCAGATCGGACGGCTCAGCTGTTGCCACGTCACCCCCAGCCATACCGTTTTGGTTTTAATGAAATCCAACGGCGCCCACCATTTTTGCCCGGATCCGACGGCGCCCGCTGTTTCTTCCTCCTCCGCTGGCCCCGCCACCCCAAAACCACCTCCGCCGTTGCGCCCACCGGATTTGCTCGCTGCCGTCGACTCCGACCCTTCCAGATCATGCCACCGCCATCCACAGGATCGCCACGCCATCGCCATCCTTATCCTCCATGTCACCGCCCACAGATCGCCTGAAACCGCCGTCAATTTCTCGCCGGAGTTTGCCATTGCCCACGGAATTTGCCACCCGCCATTGCCGTGCTCCTCGCATCTATAAATAGCCTCCCCCGGCGCCTCTCCAACCCAACCAAGCTTCCTCTGCCACCCACTCCTCCTCTCCTTGCCGGAGCATCGCCGCCGATGATCCCTTCCGCCGTCGCCGTGCTGTGCACACCACGCCGCCACATTCGGCCATCCCACTGAAGCTGATCTATATATTAGAGATAAACTCTAAATCTAATCTGATATATTATCTATATCTTAACACAAATCTATTAATCCTAAAATTCTAGAAATTCCCACGTTAATAAAAATAGTAGAAATTCTCAAGTTAATCATATGAAAAATAAAAAATCTACATCGTTGAATATGGATATTATTATGTAAATCTAGCGGTCAATATTAACCTCTATAACAAACTACTGAAGTTGATATATATATTAGAGATAAACTCTAAATCTAATCTGATATATTATCTATATCTTAACATAAATCTAGCCGCGCAATCGTGTGGGTCATCTCGCTCGTTCAAATTAAATGGCTTATATAAAAAAGAGAGAGTATTGCGTAGCTATATATTAAGCATGCTTTATGCAATATTTTATTAGCGCATGGGCCGTACATGTAAATTAATCACGTAGATAAGAAAAAAACTTGCGATCTAACATATACTAAAAGAGCAAAATGAAACAAATCTAATTCAAGGATTCAGAGAGCGCTTCCTGTTAATAGCTGTCCTATACTGTTGCCCTCGAATCTCACAAGTGCAAATGTAGCTATAATAGGGCGGTATGCGAGACTTCCATACGAGGGCTTCAAATTTTCCAACAGGCTTAACACTTCAATACATCACATCTAGAATTGTTACCTTGGGGATGTCCACTTGAGAAGAGCATGTTTCATACTGCTGAAAAACCGATAAATCTTCGATGGTTCCACCCATTCTTCCCATGAAAGAGAGTTTATTTTCACCGAAAGGATAAGATGGATGTTCACCAACTTTAGATATATGTTCCTGAATGTACAATCTCAGGAATGCTAGAACCTTGGACCAATAGTGGATGTCAAAGGTTTTGCTCAGTAAGCAAGCAATAACGTTAGCAGCAATGAGACAATTTTTCAGCAATTTAGCCATCTCCATGGCCAAATATGCTAGTTTTGGGTGCATCTCAGGGTTTGTACTTCCAAACGTAATCACCTTAAAGAAATACCAATAAGCTTCATGAGGCAGACGCTTCAGTGTTAGAGCTTGCATTGTTCCGAACTTGATGACCTTCCTCGATCGGCTTGTGATTATGACTTTCATACCACTCATCTTACACCTCTTGGAAGCAGAGCACAACATCTTCCATGCTTTCTCATTCAGATCCCCAACTAGCTCAACAACAACCAGCAATCTACCATCTTCTTTCGAGGAACAATTTTTCAGTCCAAGCATCTCATCACTGAAATCATTGTTACTTAAGAAGATAACATGCGAGAAGTGGTCGCGGACCCTGTCATCGCTGCACACATGAGCAACAAGAGTGCTCTTTCCCACTTTCCCAAGACCAATGATCGGCAGGACATCGAATTCGTGGCCACCATGTGGTTGTCTACACAACAAGAAGTTGATGACTACTTCCATCTCCATTTGGCGGCCAAACATGCAGTTTCCCAACAAGAGATGCATGCTATAAGGCTGGCGGCACAAGCGAGGATAGTTTTGCAAGAACACAACTAGCTCACTCACATCAGCAACCATGGTGTTCAGACTTTGGAGCGCCTCTTGCAGTTCTTCTGAAGTCTGTTTGCTGCTACCGGAGAGGAAGAGGCTCCTTGCGTATTGTAATTTAGAGAGAGTAGTTGAAGAGTGACTCACAAGCGCCTGATCTTCTCCGGCGTCTTCTTCCTCATGAGATTGGTTTCTGAAGGTGTCAAGCACATGGTGACCTCGGTAGATGGCACCTCTCAGCATGGCTAGCTGCTGGAGCATCCCTCGATTTGTGATGCGCCGCTCGGCCGCCTCGTCGACGATGACTTGCGCCCTGAGCAGAATCCTTTGCAGGGTATCGTCCACGGCCAGCGCCGGCGTTTTGGAGTATTTATCAACGATGAAACTCACTGATCTGGAGGCGAGTTCACCTATGGCCGCAGATAGGAGAATCTCCATCTTGGGGCGCCCTGCCTCTGCCTCAGGATGATGGGGGAGGAGAAAATGGAGAGCAAGGCATGCGATGCGATGTCCTCTGTTTATCTTCTGATGATTCCGGTCATTGCTGGTTAGGAATGTTGTAATAGCCCGTAGGCCCTTTGGCCCAGGCCGGCCCATGTTTGGGTTATAAGCAGGGAAGGGGAGGGGGAACCGACGGGTTCCCTCCAGGGCAAACCGCCGCTGCCCCTGTCCTCTGCCGCCGCCGCCCCGTCGCCTAGTGCCGCCTCGCCGAGCTGGTGCCGCCGTCTTGCCGCGCCTCCGCCGCCCAGCACCGCGCCGCTGCCGTCCAGCGCCTCGCTTTTAGCCGCTGCCCCTGTCTCTCTCTCTCTCCCTCACGATACCTAGCATCGCCGCCTCTCGGGTTGCTCCTGCGCGCTACGTCGAGGAGGAGCTGCAGCAGGCCGTGGTAAGGACCAAGGAGGAAAAAGAGGAGGAGAAGAGAGGAGGAAGAAGAAGAAGGTAAGAAGGGGGGTTAGGGTTTGAGTTTGAGATTAATTCTTGTGGATTCGTTTAGGGTGACGAAATTGAGTTTAATCCCATGATCTTCCCCTTCTTAGAAGTTAATTTCGTGATTAACATTAAGGAACTATTGAAAGTGAGGGTTTATTAGATGGATTGGTTCAGCAGTATGTTTATTCCTTAATTTGGTTTAAATCCGTTGAGAATTAGACTTTAGCTATATTACAGAAGTTGTAGCCCTCACAATTATCTTTCTGAAAAGTCCAAGAACGTTGAAAACGGATTTACAGTTTGGGAGATATTGATGTTTAAAGCTGCTGTCCAGATTAGCAAATTAATGTATTTTGAATCTTTAGGAGTTGTCGTTTTGGAAATTAACTTGTCTAGATGGTCATAAGCTGATACTCGTTGGAGAGTGTCTATCTCGCTTGCTTGGGCGTTAATTTGGGGAGTTCTGTTGTAGGGAACGTCGCTTTGGGGACGGTTCCACCTGCAGCTCACTCGACCTCGTTTGGGAGAAAAAGGCAAGTATATGATGTGATGTGTGAACATGATTGGCTGGATGCTATGATGTGTGACTTACTTTATATTTAATTCATTATCAAATTATGATGAACTGATGAGATGAATGGTAAAGTGGACATCCTCTTTACTTATATGCATATGCATCCTAGGCATTAGGTTTGCATGGAAAAGGATGATGGCATGAAGCCCTACCTCGGTAGGCACCCCCCACGGGATGGCGGGGTAGACCTGTTTCGGCGGTCAACCTCTACGGGATGGAGTGTAGGGTGTGACACCGACGAGTGTACACTCAACGGTACCGGTACACGTTTATGAGAAATGAGCATAAGCATATGCATTGCATGTTTGCATATGAGACTATGTTGAGGCTATAAAATGTCTATTGCATTGTTATGCATGCTATTGCATTTGTTTGAATTAGCAAGTCATGAATGTATGTATGTTATGTTTTATAAATTTTTTATGAATGCGTTCTATGCTATAACTATCGTATACTTTGCTGAGTATTCTCCGATACTCACTCTTGCTTTATTTGGTTTTTAGGTACTGGTGATGTCAATCATGCATGGGATGGAAAATTGAAACATGGAATTAAGCACTCACTACCTTTCATGTTGAATTAGTACATTAGTTTCTTATGAGTTTTATTTAAGTAGTTGTTGTGTGTTTAAGTGAGCGTTGCAGTTATTGTAGGTTTAGATTGGCTACTGATTGATAGAAATGTTAATTTGTCCTCTTGATAAATTACCTGTCATGGATGCCCATATAAACAGGAAAGATGCTGTCGAAATTTAGAGTATTTAGAAGAGATAGTAGCATTCTGGGTTCTCGAGGAACGGGGTGTTACAAATGTCAAGGCTCGTGTTGCATCCAGTCTCATCTTTGGTCCTGGTCCTTGCGTGCTGACAAATCTTTGGTCCTGGTCCTTGAACTGACAAATCTTTGATCTTTGTGCGGAATGCCCCCGTTGATCCGTATCATGATCATCATCCACCACTTACTGCGCTTCCTTTGGCCGTACGTTGCCCTAATGCCCTGTTCCATACTACCAACTCCTGCACCTCATGCTGATGGGCCGGTGATGTTCTACGTTGGATTTTGATGTATGATGACCGTGTAATTAATTCCGAGAGTTTGCTCAAATGCTCACGACACGTTTGTGCGTGTCTTCGTTTTTAGTATAGGATGAAGTCATTCTAACAGTGTAGTTTCAACCTCATATTGTGTCTCCCAGTCAAATAGATGTAGTTTCAACATACATCGGCAGGCACTGTCCAAGTTACAACAGAGAAAGGTTTGGGTTTCGTCAAGTAAAATCAGGTTCTCGAGGAACCGGGGTGTTACATAAGTTCTCTGTATTCCTCCATAATTTGGCGAAATCGGATATTTGCCCTAAAGTTGAGCTGCCTCTGGATATTTGTCCAAAGTTGAGCTGCCTCTGGATATTTGCCCCACTTAGTCTCTTTTTGGTTTTGCTTTGTCTTAGGGGGTGATTAGAAAATTGGCAGAACACACGCCCGAGCGCGCTACGCCGCCCGGCCCTTCTCCCTGCCGCCATCCTTCTCGCCGCTGGCGCCACCATGGCTGGCCGCTCGATGGGACCAGTACAGGGGTCTCATGCTCGGCAATGCGAGCTCGAGCGGCGCCGGCGCCAGCGTCGGTGGAAGGTCCCCGCGCCGCTGCCGGACAGCCGTTCGAGGTGCTGTACTACCCGCGCGCGCACACGCCGGATTTCTGCGTGCGCGCGAGCGCCGTCGTAGCGGCCATGCAGGTATAGTGGTGCCCTGGCATGCGGTTTAAGATGGTGTTCGAGACTGAGGACTCGGCGTGATACAGGGCAGCCCAACCAAGAGCTGCTTTGGCGACGGCAACCACCAGGCATCACAGGAGTTCGGGCTGGACGTCGGCCAGTGCAAGGTGTTTGTCGAGTCGGATGCTATCGGCCGGAACCTCGACCTCTCGGCGTTGAGCTCGTTCGAGGAGCTCTACGCGGCTGTCCCGCATGTTCTGCATCGACGGCGTCGAGCTGAGGAGCCACGTGCTCTACCGCGGTGCCGCCGGCGAGGTCAAACACGTCGGGGACGAGCCTTTCAGGCGAGCCGACAGGCTAGGAGCGGCCCATCATGGCGACAGGGAGAAGGGCCAGGCGGCGCAGCGCGCTCGGACGTGTGTTTTGCCAATTTCCTAATCACCTCCCTGAGACAAAAGTAAAACCAAAAGAGATCAAGTGGGGCAAATATCCAAGGGCAGCTCAACTTTGAACAAATATCCAGAGGCAGCTCAACTTTATGGCAAATATCCGATTTCGCCCCATAATTTCAATCAGAGAAAGAGTTGTTTTGGAATTTGTGATGGCAGTTGTCAAACTAGAAGTTTTCGAGTTTCAGATCTTGAGAGCTTTTCTAAGGTTTTTGAATTTGGTAGTGATACTTTTAGCTTTGTCTGTGATGTTAGGGGGTGAAACCCAGCCTTGTTGGACAGTTTGTAAAAAATCTTCCTTTTCTAACCAGAAGTTCTCAAACCTGAAGATCCTCCCTTTTGGAATGTTGGTTCCTACTGAGATTACACAAGGGGAATGATCAGAAGCTTCCCTCACCAGTGCAGTTGCCAAAGTGTTTGGATATGAACTGATCCACGCTGCTGAAGAGAAAAACCAATCTAGACGTTCCAAAAGGGAATTTGTTTGATTATTGGTCCATGTGTATTTCCTTCCTAGAAGAGGGATTTCTAGGAGTCTTAGGTTGCTGATGGCTTCATTAAAAAGCGAGATCTCCAAGAGGTCTGCTCCAGGCTTGTTTCTATCTGACGGCTTTCTGATAAGATTGAAATCCCCCACTACTAGCCATTTAGTGGCATCATGTACTTGTAGATTTTTTAACCAGTCTAAGAAGATTCTCTTCCTTTCAAAGGAACAAGGAGCATAGATATTTGTTAAGACCCAAACTTCTCCATTGTGTACCGATTTCAGTTCAACAGTGATATCAAAGTCACTAGTGCTAATGAGTTTCCCTGTGAATTTTGAACTCTTCCAGACTGTCAGTAAACCACCCGCAGCACCTACCGAGGGCTTGAAAGCAAAGACATCAAAGCCAGAGGGACAGAAATTCTTAAGAAACAAAGCATGGAAGGATTCTTTTTTTGTCTCCTGCAAGCAAATCACATCACATTGTGCTTCAACTATCTTACTCTTAATGGGTGCCCATTTCAGCTCTGAAATGAGGCCTCTCACATTCCAGCACATGACTTTCCAAAGCACATTAAGATTCGAATTATTCATTTAAAAGAATCACGGGAAAGCGATATCAAAACGTAGACACATAAACATGTGCTACAGCCACTGAGATTACTGCCGTCCTAATGTCCACTAGCAGCCAGAGTACCCACGTCATAACATGGCAGAGTTTAGACTTAACCAAAATGGAACAGGTAAAAGGGGGCATACCCCCTGTCAAACACAAAGTCCAACTATCAGGCATAAGAAAATTCTCCCTCCAAGCTTCAACTCCCCAGTCCATTTCACTGCTCTTCTTTATCATCCTTGTCAGAGGCAGGGCCGGAACTGCATGGCCTTACCCTGGTTCACAGGACACCCGGTAAACAAAAAAAATCAGCGAGTAGTGGTATTTATTCACCATTGGTGCACCCCTCTGTCTAGCATATGTGAACCCGGTGCAACCAATCAGCCACAGGCACAGGCTAGTGATTAGCAAAGTGAGCAGCCAAAGTGAAAGGCCCGATGAAATTAATTAGCAAAGCAACCAGCACGCATTGCATCATGTAGGCCTTGTCACATCGTTTAATTAGGTGCCGCCGTTCCATCCATATATATATGTGCTACAATAATGTTTCTTTGCTCTTAATTGTGAACAAGCTAACAATTCATTTATGTAATCGGCTGATCGTCATGCATGTGGGATTATGAAATACAATACTATAGGAATGTGACAATATTTGTTTGCCTCGTTACATGTCACCTAGAAGTCTAGGGAAAAAGGTTGATAACTCACATATTTTTAAAAGCCTTAAAACATGTGGGATAAGATTGTTGACGATAAATTTTATTTGTGTCTACTTAGACATAAATTTGATATCTTTGATTCTGACAGCATATTAGCATATTAAGTTGTGTGCACCAAATAATTCATCCTAAATTCTAAATTGATTAGAAAAGGTGAGCGGAGAATCAACTTATACTTCAAACACTTCAATGTGCTGAGCAATTTGTTAATATTACTAGTGGATTTGGTTGTACATGTTAACTTATTGGTACCTACAAACTACGTACTACCTCCGGTCATAGAAAGAAGTCGCCGTTGACTTTTGGATACAACTTGATCATTCGTTTTATTTAAAAAATTATGTAAATTTTCATTTATTTTACTGTGATATATTTTATCATTAAAGGTACTTTGAGCATGAATTATATTTATGCATTTTTGCACTAAATTTTTGATTAAGACGAAAGGTCAAAGTTGTGTCCAAAAGTCAACGGCGACTTCTTTTTATGACCGAAGGTAGTATATCCTATTGAATGTGTACGAGATGAAGTTTGACTAGTGAACCACGGTAGCTTTCGCTCTAGTTCCGCCCCTGGTCAGAGGGGGCGTCCATCTTCTTCATACCATCAGAGGTAGAAGCCTTTCCCTTGCCCTTGTGCCTTCTGTTAGACCCTGTAGGAGTAGCAGAAGTAGAATCTGTATAAAGTTTCTGCATCTTATTTTCACCTATCTTGCAGAAATCCAATCCCATTTTTTTCAGAGCAGAGCCTTTAATGGTTGGAGGTTTTGCATTACAAGCAAGACAGTTTTTTAGCTGGCAGTTGCTAGGTTTAAAACCCTTTCTTTTCTGCTGTAATCTTTCACTCCTCCTAATATCTGAATCTACCAAAATAGTTCTTTTTTTAAGGAACTCAGATTCAGCAATCAGACTAGATTCAAAGCAAGCCTTATCATTTTCAGTAGTATCAGCAAGGCAAGTAATACTAGAAGTGCATGGGCAATTTGGACCAATATCAAAAGAGAGACTTGGGCTCTAACTGAATATGAAAGTGTTAATACCTGAAGAAAGAAGATCCTTGGCCCAGGCAAATGCCGAAGGGTTGGGGGCCAGCATCATAGAGAAAAACCCTGCCCATTCAACTGGGATCTTCAAACTGAGCTCCGGGCAGGCAGTGCTTGTGAAATGCTCTTCCCAAATATGTTGACCAGCAAAAGATCTTGTCTGTTGCCAGGCTTCCAAGCCTGGGTCTTGCAATACCTGCTTAACAGTGAGCACCCTCCCAATCTGCTGAACATTATTATTTAGAGCAGAGTCATTGGGAGGGACCACAAATTGGTCAAAGCCAACCTCCTCTCCCAGAAGATCCTCATGCTGAACGCTAAACTGCTGGTCCTCCTGAAAGTGGTTGTTGTGCCCTTCATCAACCTCCATCATGTCATTATCAAACAGAGGTTGCTCTCCTTCAAAGTTGACCTGCACAGGTGACCAGGCTCCCCAACCCTGGTTGTCCCCTTGGTTTTGTGAAGCCAGAGGGTTAACAATGACTTCAGCATGATTCTGGGCCTAGTTTTGCTCATTGTTTATTGCCACATCTTCATGCCACTCTTGATTAAGGTCTGGCAGACCATGTGCCTGGGGATTAGGCTCTGCTAGGCCTTGCTGGGCCTCTAGCCATTCTGGCCAGTTCATCATCTGATGCTGCTGCAAGTTCCCTCCATTGTTTTCAATGCCTTCAGCATTGACATTCTGGTTTTGGTTCTGGTGCTGGTTCTGTGGTTGAACAGCATTGGCATTGAAGTTGAAATCCTGTGCATGTCCCAACTGTCCAAAGCCAAAGAGATTAAAGGGCCTTCCTGGGCCAAAATGGTCTGGGCTAGGAGGGTCATCTTCATCAAGAGGGGGCCCATCAAGAAAGTTGTGCTGCAGGATCTCGCACTGGATAGTCTAGGATTCTCCTTGAAATCCTTCACCTTCAGTAAAGGGTATGAAGTGGGGGATTTCTTCTAAATTCACCACTCTGGCCCTAACAAGCAGACCAGCAAGCCTGTTGGTGTCCCTGATCCAACCAACCATCTTCCCAAATGAACTGACAACGGTCTTGACATGCTCATCCTGCCAGTAATCTAGGGGGAAGTTCAACAACAGTAACCAACACTCCACATTGAAATTAACTGCTCTATGATTCCTTCCCGCATTGTGGTTACTAAAGGAGATTTGCACATCATCATACTCATGCGGGCTATTAGCCACCAAAGCATCCCTATTATTTTTTTTTTTTTGAGCAAAAGGCAGGAGAGCTGCCATATATTGATCAAAAATGAGGAGAAGTACAGGGCGGGGGGAGAAAAAAGGCCCCTCCCCCCGTGGGCCAACAGAAAAAAATAGTTAACTAATTACGAAGGGAGCCCCTGCAGCTTCCCAAAGCCGCAAGTCGTCGATAAGTATGGCCAAGAACGCGGTAGGAGATTTTTCCACCTGGCGGAAGATCCTGTTGTTCCTCTCCAACCAGAGGTGCCAGATTATCGCCGCGCAAGCTGATAGGGTGTCACCTATCGGCTGACCGGAAAGCAAGTCCGCCGACCACCATGAAGTAATGCAGGTGGTGTCGGTCCATTCGGATGGTCGAAGGCGTGGAATGTTGAGGAGGTTGGCCAACCGAGTCCATGCGAAGGAGCTGTAGCTGCACTGCAAAAAAAGGTGTTCTGGGGTCTCTAGATTTCGCCGGCAAAACGGGCAGAAGTAATCGTTTGGAAGCTGTCTCCTGAGCAGGGCATCAGCGGTGAGGACCCTCTTATGAATCAGCGTCCAGAGGAAGAATCTGCACTTGGACGGAGCCCAGAGCTTCCAGACCCTGTGAATCTCTGGCCTCGGGATGCGCCCCGTGAATTGAAGCCGGTACCCTGATCTGACCGAGAATGTACCATCCGTAGAGAAACGCCAAGGCAACTGGTCAGGGGCAAGCGGATTCAGCTGTATGTGGCCCATCTGATGAAGGAGTGAGATGAGCTCGGGGAACATCTGTGGGGTGAGATTGCGGCTCAGATCCGCAATCCAGTTGTTGTTGGTTAAGGCGTCCAACACCGTTCTGTTTTTTCTGGACGAGGCGATGAACAACAGAGGAGCAATGAGTCTGGGAGGTCCATTGGGAAGCCAATGGTCCTCCCAGAAGTTCAAACTTGATCCGTCCCCCAGGATGGTGGAACACCCGACCCTTAGCAAAGCGGTGTCAGTGTCATTTGCCGCAAACTGGGAGGCCCAAGCGAGGTTGGGAGAGGTCCTGCTAAGGTGAATCCAACGCAGGCGCAAAGCTCTAGAGAAGCGGGTTAGATCCGGGACCCCGAGACCACCAAGCGAGGTCGGGGAGCAAACCGTGGGCCAATTGACTCGACCCCCGCCTCTGGCGTGGGCAGAACCCTTCCAAAGCCACGCCCGCCTGATGGCGTCAATTTTCTTTATGACCGAGGGGGGTGGATTGATGACAGAGAGGACGTAGGTTGGTAGCGCGGACAAAACAGCTTTTAGGAGAGTTAGGCGACCTCCTTTGGACATAAGGGGTCCACGCCAACCAGCTAGCCTAGAGGACACCTTGTCGAGGAGCGGTTGGAAGTGTACAAGGCGCAGTCGCTTAACTGAAAGTGGTAGACCAAGGTATTTGATGGGGAAGTTTGTCCTCATAGCCGGAAAGTCTTGGAGGATGTGGTCAAGATCAATGCCCTCGCATTTAATTGGAACTATCTGGCTTTTGGAAAAGTTTGTTTTGAGGCCGGATATCTGCCCGAAGAAACGTAGAATGATGGCGAGGGCAGAGACATCTTCCTTTGTTGGGCTTAGGAAAATTGCTGCATCATCTGCGAAAAGGGAGATTCTTGTCTGGTGGTGAGGTCCATTGATAGGTGAGAGTGTCCCTATGTCTGTTGCTCTGTTTAGTAGTGCGACGAGGGTCTCAATAGCTAGGTTGAACAGAAGGGGAGAGAGGGAGTCCCCCTGTCGCAAGCCTCTGCGATGGTGGATGACATCAATGGGGTGGTTGTTTAGGAGGACCCTGGATGAGGTAGATGAGAGAATCAAGGCGATCCACGCGCGCCATCTAGGCCCAAAACCACGAGCGCGAAGGTTGTCAAGTAGATATGGCCAGGATACAGAGTCAAAAGCCTTTTCTAGGTCCAGTTTGAGGAGCAGGGCTGGGGTATTAGCTTTGTGGAGAGACTTGGCGCGACCTTGGACCAAGAGGAAGTTATCTTGGATGCGTCTGCGCTTAATGAAAGCGCTTTGAAGGGGTGAGATCAAATCATCCATGAAGGGGGCCAGTCGGGATGCGAGGATTTTGGAAAAAAGCTTTCCAACACTGTGGATGAGGCTGATTGGCCGGTAGTCAGAGGCTGATTGTGGGTTTTCCTTTTTTGGCAGAAGCACGACGTGAGCGTTGTTGAGCTGCCGAAAATCAGAGACCTCTGTGTTGAAGATGCATTGGAGTGCCGCCAAAAGGTCATCAGCAATGAATTCCCAGCAAGCTTTATAGAAATTCCAAGTGAAACCGTCAGGACCAGGGGCTTTGTCATTAGGGAGCGAGAAGATGACCTCTTTGAGCTCTTCCAAGGTTAGGGGTTCTTCTAGCGAAGAGAGGTTCACTGTTGGGAGGTCCAGGAAGGTCCAATTGAGAGCGCGCGCTGAGTGGAGGTGATTGGTGATGGCGTCGTCCCCAAAGATGTTGTTGAAGTGCTGGTGGAGGGCCTGAGCCTTGTCATGAAACTCTGTAACAGGCCCGTCGGGACCCTGGATGGAGTGGATTAGGTTGCGTCGGCGCCGTCCATTGGCCCGAAGGTGGAAATATTTAGTGTTCGCATCACCAAGCTTAAGCCAGGTGAGGCGCGATCGTTGTTTCCATTTAATTTTTTCGATGGCACTGAGGCCCAAGATGCGGATTTTGAGCTGCTTCCGGAGGTTGGTTTCTTCGGTAGAGAGTGTGCGCCTCTCCATAGCCACGTCGAAAAGTCTGATGATTTCAGCGGCCACGGAGAGTTGGGTCTTGATGTCGCCTATGTTGGAGCGAGACCAAGTGCGGAGCGTGAAGGCCAGGCGAGAGAGTTTGAATTTGATGCGGGTCAATGGATGGGGTGGTAGTGAGGGGGACAATTCGCACCAGGACCGCTGAACTACCTCCCGGAAGCCATCCACGGACAACCAGTAATTCTCAAATTGGAATCGACGTGGGGGGCTTGGGAGCCTTTCAGCGGTGAGAAGTAATGGGCAGTGGTCCGAGGTGGAGGAGGATAAGGGAAAAAGCGAGCAGGAGGGGAACAAAAGCTCCCAGCTTGTATTGGCAAAGGCCCGGTCAAGCCTAACGAGTGTTGGATTGGCCTGTTCGTTGCTCCAGGTAAACCGTCGGCCTGAGAGATGGATTTCGCGAAGTAGGCAGGCATCTAGAGTTGCCCGAAAGCGTGTCATGAGTCTGCGGTTGAGGTTGAGGTTATTCTTGTCGGAGGCCTTGTAGATGAGGTTGAAGTCTCCAAGAATCACCCAGGGACCCGAGAAGGTAGCCACGATGGTTTGCATCTCCTGGAGGAAGAGGAGCTTCTCTGACTCTTCGGTTGGCCCGTAAACGTTGGAGATGAGCCAGCTTTGCTGCCCACCAACGGATGACACCTTAGCGGAAAAGGAGTGCTGGAGGAGCAGTGGGTCTGAGAGTTGGAGCTGCGTGTCATCCCAGAGGAGAAGCAGGCCTCCTCTGGTACCTGAAGCCGGGATATGAAGGTGTCCACGCAGCCTGTGACCACAGAGCTCCAAAAGGACCTGGTTGGTTGGGATGGCGAGCTTGGATTCTTGAATTGCCAGGATCGACGGGCGTTGCGCGCGCACAAGGGAAGCCACAACGTCGCGCTTGGCCGCAGAGTTAAGGCCGCGCACATTCCAGCTGAGAATCTTCATTGGAACCATAAAAGCAACACGCGTAGAGGTGGGCGTCTCTTACAAAAGATCACGGAGACCCCGAGAAAAAAGAGCAAAAACGGGCGACCCGATCCACGCAGGGGGGGTTAAACCCAGACACGCCGCACAAAGGCGGAGGGGGGGAGGGTGGCGAAGACTGCACGACGACAGCACACATAGCCAGAGGGAGCCACACGCAGGTGGCCTACAGAGTGAAATAAAAAACAAGAAAGGTCCCACACACAGGTGGGCGACACTAACAAGGACACTAAACATCATGGCACAGGAGCTCCGCGAACAGGCAGGGCCTGAAGAGCTACTAAGCGGCGAGGGGGAAGCCCTCCACCACTTCAGGGCCTATCTCAGACAGCTGGACGGAGGGGCGGGATAGGCCACAGAGGTCAGAGAGAGCTGAGACGACGCCGGGGCTCAACGGGGAGGCTGTAAAGAGAGCCTCGAGCTGAGCGGAGAGGTCGGCGACGGCTGGTGAGGAGGAAAGTCCGAGGCGCCGGGCGAGGATGCCTTGTGCCCTACGAATGGCAGGCACAGGGGAAGCACCAGCTGGAGGCAAGGCTGGGCGGGACGAGGCAAGGCGAGCACTACGCCTGGTCGAGACTGCCCTAACACGGGGGCGCTGAGGTGGGGGGGTGGTGATAAGCGGTGTGGGTGCTGCAACCGATGCCCTGGCAAGGAAACCAGGGACAGAGGAGGGTGGGTGTGGAGCTGGCAGGGAGGCCTCCAGGGTCATAGGGTCAAAGGTGGGGCCGGGAGCGACGGAGGAAGGCCCGACCGAGGGCCCCATGAGGAACAAGATCTCTGGAGCTGAGTGGGTCAAAACCGGAGGCGCCAGAGGAGTTGGCGGGTCCAAAAACGAAGCCATGGGGCCACCAAAATCCACTGGCACGAGGGAACAATCCAGCCCAGCAAGGCGGCCTGTGGAGGGGAGGAGGCCCAGAAGCGGTCCAGAGGTAGGCGGCCCACGCGCGAGGGAGGATCCAGTCACGGCAAGGTCTTCTTGGCAGGTCCCACTGGCAGGTAAGCCTCCAGCAGCTCCGACCGTTGACCTGGCGGGGGAGTTTGAAACTCTCCTAGCCAGGGACCGTTCTGGCAGGCGGCAGGACAACAGGGTCACGGGCGGCGAGGGGACCAGGTGCAGCGCAGTTGACGAGACAGGCGTGATGGGCGAGGCGAGCGCGTCGATCGAAGCGACGGCCGAGGCGGAGGAGGGGGGTGAGCCGCCATGGCCGGAGGGGATTAGCGGTGGGGAGGATTTGGGTGAGGCGGCGAGCGGAGCTGTGGGAGGCGAGTTGGCGGCGAGGGTGGTGCGCGCGCGAGGCGAACTGGTGCGGCGGCGGGAAGAGGCTTGCCCGCTGTGACAGCTGCAGCGGCTATCATGCCGGCGGCGAGGGGGGGAGCGGCTCCGAGCAACGGAGCCGGCCGAGGGCGATGGGGAGCGAAATTGCACCGCTGGGGCCTTGCCGTGGCGGCAGAGGCGCGAGCGTTCAGCCTCGCAGGGAACGTCATCGTCGCCGTCATTTTCGTCACGGCGGCGAGCCGAAATGAAAAGTGAACGGCAAGCAGGCGGAGCAGCAGCTGGCGGCGGGGTGGGCATGGAGTCAGGCTGACCGAGCCGCCAGACGTACGGAGGATGCACTATTGGGGCTCCGTCGCCGACGCGCGAGGACAGGTGGGAGTAGTCTTCCACGGTATCCAGGTGGAGAAGGAGGTGGTGGCGGGAAACGCGGGGAGGCCGTGGTCCCGGTGCGCCAGCGAGACGGGCAGGGCCGCGCGCCCCGCCGCGCTGAGGTTCCATGTTCGGCGACTGGTCGGCGAGGTCGAACTCGACCTCCAGAGGGATGCACGCCGGATCTCGTGTCCAGATCCAAACGCGGAATGCGGCCGTGTCGGAGCGGTGGCGTGTCTCGGGCGCAACCACATCAACGCGTCCCACGCCGGTGAACAGGCGATCCACGGCGGCGGTGGACCAGGCATGAAGGGGCAGCCCCTCAATGAAAATGAGCGCACGGAAGCGAGTTGTTGCCGGCTCGCCCCCGGCATGGAGGTCATCAGGGTATGCTTCGAGCCGAAAATCACGACCATTTGCGTGAAAGGAGCGGCGGGCGGCGTGTTGCGCCTGCGCTGGGCGCGTGAAGTTGGCTGCAAGTATTCCGTAGGGACCACTCATCTCAAAATAAGGATGGTTCCATGTGGCCCCTTGACCCTGTTGCTGCGCAGCGAGAGGTACGTAAATTGTTGATACCGAGTTTTGACTTAATGTGATATTCACCCATTCATGCCCACTGTACACTTCCACGTAGGCACGCTACAAGGAGGCTTACGCCGAGAAGCATGGGCAAGAGAAGAACCTGGAGGATGAGCCGCTGGACCCCGTGCTCATCCACCAAACTATGGGTGGGAAGGCTCATAGACGGTTGGCGATCGGTCAGGACCACCTGAGGTAGGCTTTGTTTATATAAAAGTTAACTAAGTTAAAAAATTTTAACTACTGACGAAACCTTGTTATAGGTTCGAGGATTACATGCCCGCTGTGCGAGCTGGGCACACACAGGCCGAGAGTCGACGCGCCTTCGAGTCCAGACTCCGGAGGGAGAGGGAGGAGGAGCGAGAAGAGCATAGGCAGATGATGCAGGTGATGCGAGAGAGCCTGAGGACAGCGGAGGAGGCGCGAAAGAGGCAAGAGGAGGAGATGGCTCGACAGCGCGCGGAGTTCGAGGCAAGGTTCGCCTATTTGAAGAACCTATCTCGACTAGATGGGGTATGTACTTAAACTCTAAATATTCCGTCAGATAGATCTTACCATTCAATTAACACGTCTTATGCCAAATGTGTTTTAGGCTGGCCCAAGTGGGACTAGTGGCGGTCCGGGGTTCTACGGTGGTCCACCACCGTATCGTGGTGGATTCGGGGCACCACCTCCCTATCAGAGCTACTACGGGGGCCCGCCACCTCCTCATCACCTAGCTCTGTACAGCGGCCCACCCGCTCCAGCAGGTGACTACGTGGGCCCAGCTGGCCCACAGGGTGGTTACCCGTACGTTCCTGAGACGGTAAGTACTCATTCGACTTCAAATTGTGTTATTACTTTATTTCAACACATACCATTAACTAATAAGTCTATATTTGTTTTAAGGGTTCGGGTTCTGCTGCCCCAGCAGCAGCTCATGCGCACGAGGGAGGGGACACATTGGGCAGCCAGGAGGCCGACTTCGTCAACAACCTGTTCGATGGCGCTTCCCCCTTGTTTACCCAGCCGTCCCTACCACCTTCAGGCGATCCTCCTTCTAGCGAGCACTAGGTGACTAGCTAGTCGACGATATATACGTTTTGGTTAACGTAATTGCTATATGTACTATGTCGTGCGGGCTGTTTGGATGGTTTGATGACTAATAGATGTGAACTGTGTGCCTTTTTGCTTATTTGAGTGTATTTGAGCCTGTCAATTGTGATCGGGTCGCATGTGTGCGACGAATGGGATATAAATGCAATGTGGGCTTTTGGGTTTGCAGGTGCAGCAGCTGCTGCTGCTGGGAGCAGCAGCTGCTGCAGTTTTCTGATTTTTTTTTACAAATTTAAAACAATTTTTTTTTACTGCACAGTATACTCTCGACGGTTCTAGCATTCGCCGTCGAGACTACACTACACACGGACAGGATAGTCTCAACGGCTACACTGTTGCCGTCAAGTGTAAGGAACGTTTGTCTTGACGGTTAGATCGGTGGCCGTCGATACTACACGAGATGGGAATGCCTGGTCGGTGGGCCCACCTTTCGTTTTATCTCGACTGTTCGTCCGTGGCCGTCGAGACTAAGCGCGCCCCACGGTAACGGCGTCTGGCGTTGTAAACTCGACGGTTCATACGTCAACCGTCGAGATAAGTTAACTCAACGGCCAAGCCGTCGACACAAAGCATCTCTCTCAACGGAGTTCTCTCGACGGCTTTCTCTCGACGGCGGGCCGTCGAGACCATGTAATCCCGACGGCTTGTTAGCTTCGGTCGACGGTTTTGGCACTCGAAACTGTTGACGTTTCCTGTAGTGAACTAGAAGATGCAACAAACAATTTTGACTAGAAAAGAGAACTAGAAAGAGGTGTCCATGGAACTGTTTACAAGGGAATTCTTGAAGATGACGGAGTAGTAGCTACAAAGCACTCAAAGATTATGAACATGGTCTAGAAAGAAGAATATGTTTATCTCAGGATAGCTCAAGAATCTGCAAAAGCATCAGCATATCTGCACACGGTATGATCCCCTCCCATATTTCATAAAGATGTAAATGTAATACAAAACTTAGAGTAAACACCCTTTGCAACCAAAACCAATATGAACCATTTACACCAAATGAAACCCTTAAAAAAAAATTTAAAAACAATTCGATTCTTCCTTCTCTCTCCTGAGTTGACCACCACGTGGCGGCTAGGTCGATGGTCGCCGGTGGTGGGGTGGGTTGTGGAGGAAGGACCCGATTGTTTGATGTGATGGGTTTTTTTATGGATTTTTTTGGGGTAAAACTACCATGTGAGGTGGTAGTTGGTCTAAACGCGAATCTAGATGTGGATTATGTAGTTTAGCCAAGAATTACCCCAGCTATCGAGGGATTTCATTTATGGTTTCTAAATTTTTAAGATTCTTTTTTACTACTTGTCCGGTGCTTGGTGTATTCTTCGAGGCTCTCGTTGATTGGCGGTTATGGTTTGCTTTTGACGATAGTTTAAAAAGTTAAGAGCCTTCAAAAAAGAGACACGAACAGGATAAACAATTATTAAAAATTACCCCCTCCGTCCCAAAATATAAGACCTATAATTTTTTTACACGGTCTCCAATGTAAAGCTTTAACCATTAGTTTTTCTCATAATATATTATCAATAACTATAAAATTAACATCATATTAAAATACTTTTAAATACTAATCCAACTATATGAAATGCATAACACAAAATATATATGTTTTTATCTTAATTATCGGTCAAAAGTTACAAATGTTGACCTTTTCAAAATCATGCAAGCCTTATATTTTGGGACTGAGGGAGTATTTTTTAGAACCTACATAGTCCTTTTTTTTATTAAAGTAAATGGCCTAAAAAAGACAAATTTTGCAAATAACGCCAAAATCAAAGTAAAACCACGTATCAAAGAGGGCCTAGATGGAATAGAAGCTAGTTGTGACCATGTTGCACGCTCTTTGTTCGACAACTAGCAAAGAAAGTGTGCTTTTACTGAACTGCTAGAGCGTCGCCAGTAAAATCTCCATGTTTTATCATCTATATCATTATTCTCATCTGTTTATTATACACGAACAATGAGATGTCGCTCCAAGCACACATCAATAACAGGTTCTAGAAAAGTATCTGATAGTTCTACCGTGTCTATGTTGTTACTACCACAACTCTTGCGCAGATCGTGGTGCTTACAACATAGTGGGTTTGGGCGAAACCAATGAGTACAGATGTTGTGAATGTTGTCCCAGTGTTCCCTACGGGTTGAGTAGTGGCACCCAAGAGAAATCTTATGAGGGTAGTTGAGCAAGTTCTTTCATAACAATTTCAGCTATAGGCTTGAAATGAGGGGTAAACAACTACAAACACTTGATTGCAATGCCAACTATATGTCTGTATTCTCTGAAAGCCGTAACATCATTGCAAGGTAAAACCCATCCTCTGGTGCACTATCATCTTTGTAAATAAAGATCAACTTAGCCTCTGTTCTGCACCCTGCAACTGCAATATTAGAGGGCCGTATATAAAATAAATGTTGTTTGTTTCCCCGCTCTGATTTATACTGCAGTGCATCGCCAGCAAGAATGTGGCTAATAAGAGGATGCACGAAGTTGGGACGACGTGGTGCCCCTCCTAATTCCACGAATCGCAAGAACTCAATAGCGCCATCAGCAAACCACTCGAACCTTTGGACTGTAAATCTACTTAACTCCTCACTATTGCCGTAAAAGATGGAGGATACGAATGACTTGGTAGCACGAGCAATTCGTCCTCTGCCGTCGGTGACCTCGCCGGCGCCGGCGCAACGATCCCACTCTTCGTTAGGGTTCGTGGGTGGGCTCCACAGTTAACATTCCCTTGAATCCGATAAAGAAATGAAGTAGCCAAACATAAAGATTATCCACCACAACAGATTAATACGGAGCTCTAACGCCCGCGGCTTAACGGTGAAGCCAGTGCGGAACATGCTGATGAGGGAGGAAGAAGAGGTGAGGTTATTGAGGATATACCACTCCACTGAATTACTCCTTAATAATATGCTATTTTAGACTTTTACATTTAACCACTCCCTTTTTTCATTCTAAAAGACTAAACTACCCCTCGTCAATCTATAACTTTCCCAAATCCCTCCCCCAAGCACCGTGTCACTGTCAGGTCTGCAACAACGGTGTGGCGGCGACTCGGCGGCGGCAGTTACGCAACAACTCTGCCGTCGTCGCCGTCGAGCTCGTTGTCGCCTTCTCCATCGTCGATGTCGGCTGTGGTGGGATAGGGGGAGGCTAGGAGGCAGCGGCGCACAGACAGAGCGGCGACAGGGATTGGCCACCGCAGCCTGTGGATAGGGGACGTAGCTCCGTCGTCATCGCCGGCGTTGAGCTCGCCGGCGCCTTCTCCGACGTCTTCGTCGGACACGTTGAGGATGTGAGAGGAGAGAGTCGATGTGAGACTCATAAACAGGTACTCTAGTACATGTGAAAGGGGGTAGTTTATACTTTTCATACGATAGGAAGGAATTAGTTAAATTTAAAATGTGTTTTAAAAGGCTAATTGCTGATAAAGGATGAGAGTAGCATACTATTAAGGAGTAATTCATTGGAGTGTCAAATCCACAATAACCATATTTAGAGTGACAAATCCTCAATTGTCACTCTTTGGAGTGGCATATAACTAATTTTTCCTTATTCTTATGAGATTTTAATATCTTTTTTTAAAGTTTGTAAAAAAATTATAATTTTTTAGACTTTCCGATGCGTTTTTCGAGAAGTCACACCTTTTTATGATTAATTTTTTATGTAACTTTCATCAGAAAAAAGGGTCCAATGAAGAAAGGAAACTCAGATGATGCGCGAAAGGACAATGTCTTATATATTTTAATATACAAGACCATCAATTATATATATAAAGGAGGGGAAAAAGAAGCCACCACGTTTGTTCACATCATCCAAATTATTTGAACCGTTCGATCAATGGTGGGATCAGATTTATATAAATCTAGCGGTCAATATTAACCTCTATAACAAACTACTAAAGCTGATCTATATATTAGAGATAAACTCTAAATATAATCTGATATATTATCTATATCTTAACACAAATCTATAATCCTAAAATTCTAGAAATTCCCATGTTAATAAAAAACAGTAGAAATTCTCATGTTAATCATATAAAAAAGAAAAAATCTACACCGTTGAATATGGATATTATTATGTAAATCTAGCGGTCAATATTAACCCTCTATAACAAACTACTGAAGCTGATCTATATATTAGAGCATGGAGCGTACATGTGAATTAATCACGTAGAAAAGAAAAAAGCTTACGATCTAACATATACTAAAAGAGCAAAATGAAACAAATCTAATTCAAGGATTCCGAGAGCGCTTCCTGTTAATAGCTGTCCTATACTGTTCCTCTCGAATCTCACAAGTGCAAATGTAGCTATAATAGGGTGGTATGCGAGACTTCCATAGGAGGGCTTCGAATTTTCCAACAGGCTTAACACTTCCGTACATCACATCTTGCATTGTTATCTTGGGGATGTCTACTCGAGAAGAGCATGTTTCATACTGCTGAAAAACCGTTAAATCTTCCATGGTTCCACCCATTCTTCCCATGAAAGTGAGTTTATTTTCACTGAAAGGATAAGTTGGATGTTCACCAACTTTAGATATATGTTCCTGAACGTACAATCTCAGGTATGCTAGAACCTTGAACCAATAGTGGATGTCAAAGTTTTTGCTCAGTAAGCAAGCAATATCGTTAGCACCAAGGAGACATCCTTTCAGCAATTTAGCCATCTCCATGGCCAAATATGCTAGTTTTGGGTGCATCTCAGGGTTTGTACTTCCAAACGTAATCACCTTAAAGAAATACCAATACGCTTCATGAGGCAGACGCTTCAGTGTTAGAGCTTGCATTGTTCCGAACTTGATGACCTTCCTCGATCGGCTTGTGATTATGACTTTCATACCACTTATCTTACACCTCTTGGAAGCAGAACACAACATCTTCCATGCATTCTCATTCAGGTCCCCAATTAGCTCAACAACCAGCAGCAATCTACCATCTTCTTCCGAGGAGCAATTTTTCAGTCCAAGCATCTGATCACTGAAATCATTGTTACTTAAGAAGACAATATGCGAGAAGTGGTCGCGGACCCTGTCATCGCTGCACACATGAGCAACAAGAGTGCTCTTTCCCACTTTCCCAGGACCAATGATCGGCAGGACATCGAATTCGTGGCCACCATGTGGTTGTCTACACAACAAGAAGTTGATGACTACTTCCATCTCCATTTGGCGGCCAAACATGCAGTTTCCCAACAAGAGATGCATGCTATAAGGCTGGCGGCACAAGCGAGGATAGTTTTGCAAGAACACAACTAGCTCACTCACATCAGCAACCATGGTGTTCAGACTTTGGAGCGCCTCTTGCAGTTCTTCTGAAGTCTGTTTGCTGCTACCGGAGAGGAAGAGGCTCCTTGCGTATTGTAATTTAGAGAGAGTAACTGAAGAGTGACTCACAAGCGCCTGATCTTCTCCGGCGTCTTCTTCCTCATGAGATTGGTTTCTGAAGGTGTCAAGCACATGGTGACCTCGGTAGATGGCACCTCTCAGCATGGCTAGCTGCTGGAGCATCCCTCGATTTGTGATGCGCCGCTCGGCCGCCTCGTCGACGATGACTTGCGCCCTGAGCAGAATCCTTTGCAGGGTATCCTCCACGGCCAGCGCCGGCGTTTTGGAGTATTTATCAACGATGAAACTCACTGATCTAGAGGCGAGTTCACCTATGGCCGCAGATAGGAGAATCTCCATCTTGGGGCGCCCTGCCTCTGCCTCAGGATGATGGGGGAGGAGAAAATGGAGAGCAAGGCATGCGATGCGATGTCCTCTGTTTATGTTCCGATTCCGGTCAATTGCTGGTTACGAATGTCAAGGCTCGTGTTCCATCATCCATCATCCATTGGAGTCATCTTTGGCTCGTTGCAATTCCAGTCTCATCTTTGGTCCTGGTGTATGTCCTTGCGTGCTGACAAATGACCATCATCCACCACTTGCTGCGCCTAATGCCCTGTTCCCATACTACCAATTCCTGCACCTCACGCTGATGGGCCGGTGATGTTCTACGTTGGATTTTGATGTATGATGACCGTGTAATTAATTCCGAGCGTTTGCTCAAATGCTCACGACACGTTTGTGCGTTTCTTCGTTTTTAGTATAGGATGAAGTCATAGCAGAATTTTTTTTTAATCTTATTTTGGTGGGGAAGAGACGTTCTAACAGTGTAGTTTCAACCTCATATTGTGTCTCTCAGTCAAAAAGATGTAGTTTCAACCTCAAATTGTGATCCAGTCAGATAAAAAAAAACTATGGCTATTACATAGCAATTAAAGAGAAGTGCGTGGAAAACATGAAGCAACAAACAATAGACTACCTCCTTTTTTTGTTGCTGTATATGGTACTAACAATTAAGCAAAAATGACGCAACAAACAATTAACATACTAACAAAAAAAAATCCAGCATTTATTGCTGTATATGGTACTACCTCCTTTTTTTTGTTTGACGTCTTTGACTTTTGGACACGTTTTTGACCATTCGTCTTATTCAAATTATTTTTGCAAATATCATTTATTTTGTTGTGATTTGTTTTATCAATAGAGATACTTTAAATATGGCTTATTTTTTTACATCTTTGCACTAATTTTTTGAATAAGACGAATGGTCAAAAACGTGTCAAAAAGTCAAAGGCGTCAAACAAAAAAAGGAGGACTACATAATAACACATACAAATTTACATAAAAAAAATATGCATGCAGCAAGGCTGTACATCGGATTTATTGTGCAATACATTTTGAATCAGATCACACAATATTCATTCCACTTACATAAGCTCGTAATATAAGACAAACATAGTTGTAAGGCCATTCCCTAAGATATTCCGTTTATGTTCTTTTTGAACCCACTCCTTGACTGAACCTTGCATTCAGAGTTCAGACATGGCGCATGCTTAGGCGCCCAGCCCACAAGTTGAGGAAGGCACACACCTCATCTGTCTGACCCTTGAACAACTCCTGTTCCTGCTGCTGAAGCATCGTATCATTCGTAGCCCCTGCAATGGCCCTCCTCTTGGTCGCCATCTGCCTGCTTTCCTTCTCAACCTGAAGGTACGCACCACCATGCCTGGACTTCCAGAGCATTTGATACGTTCTCGCTTCTGCACTCTGGTGAAGACGATCTATTGCCTTCGGCAGCATGATCTTGTCCACCTGCTCCAAGGTGACATTTGTATGCACGAAATGCTTCTGCTTCTCACCACTGATGGCTTCTACCACGGAGCTCGCAGTTGCAGGCAGATGGTGTTCTTCTAAAGAGCTATGGAGCTTGAAGGCGAGCCGGAGTTTGAGGAGTGGAAATTCTTCTGGAGGGCTTCGTTTTCTCTGCGTGGCTGCCCTCTGTTTATGGTACCCAGACAACGAGACATGGCGCTCCAAGTACACCTTGATGACTGGGTTCTAGAGAAGCACTCGATGATTCTAACTTGTAATGTGGGTTTGTGGAAAACCATTTGGTATACATGTTGACAATGTTATTCCAGTGTTCTGTATGGCATAAGTAGACATTGGACTTCTTGGAGAAATCTTGTGTGGGTAGCTGAGAAAGTTCTTTCCTGACAATTTCAACCGTAGACTTGAAATGGGCTGTAACGAAGTGCAACTTGTGCAAGCACCTAATTGCAATGCCAATTATGTCAATGCTCTCTGAAAGATGCAGAAACAAAGTAAATAATGAATCATCCTCTGGTGCACTGTCATCTTTGTGTTGAAAGATGAACCTAGCATTTGGTCCGCACCCTAGGATATTGACGGAATGTATACGAAGCAAATGATGCTTGCTTCCCATAACTGATTTGTACTCCAGTGCATTGCCTGCAACAAGGTGCCTGACAAGAGGGTCGAAGAAGGCGTAGCAACGTGGTGTCCCTCCTGATTCCACGAATCTCAAAAACTCACCAGCACCATCAGCAAACCACTCAAACCTTCGAACTGATCTACTCAACTCGTTGCTGCTATTGCCGTAAAAGATGGAGGATATGAATGAACTGGCAGCATGTGCGATTCGTTTAGGGAAGGAGGCGGTATCCTTCACCTCTTGCTCCAGGAAATGCTGCCTGCACTTAAGCAGCGTGTGATCGCACTCTTGAGCAGCACGCTTGAGCTTCTTCTGCCAACGAAGCAGCGATGCGTCAGTGATATGCCACTTTCTTGACGTCTCGAGTGCAACCTCCAACTTGATGTGTGCCATCTCCAGCCTCTCTAACTGCTCCTCTGCGCTTGATGTTCCCTCGTGCTTGCTAAGCACACTGGACACGATTTGGTTAACTGCCTCCTGAACAACCGCAGAACTGACCATCTCGGCCATTAGAGGCAGAACTGATCAGCGATCAACTGAAAGAGGAAGACGCCGGCATGGGAAATTAAGCCCTAAAGTTTATCCACCACCACAAATCAAGATAAGTGTTCTTTTCGTAGAGAAGAAAATTGGTTGATTAAGAAGAAACATATGATGGATCAAAAAGGAAGCAACAAACAAATTGAATCCGCTCTCGAAGAAAAGCGAAGAAAAGATGAAGGCAAGATTAGTGAAGTAGATACACGCCTTGCCCAACTTCGAGCAGATGCAGTGGTGAGGAGAAAAACCTGCGGCCTTGCTGAAAGTGTGAACCGTTGAAGAAGGGCAATCGGTTGTGCGCGAAAGAAGTTGGAGAACGCTCAGATCAAGTAGAACCGCGTCATCAGATAAATGGCGGTATAGAGAACAATGTCATCAAGTAGCTAATTATCAATCAGACCATCATCAAATAAATGTGATAGGGGAAAGAAAATGACTTGAGAGTGGACTGTTTCATCTGCTTGTCAGTACGTGGTACACATGGAACATAGGAAGTCTTAGTTTGTGGAAAAAGTCCATCAAATGAACCTGCAGGTATACTTGCTGAAACTCTTGTGTGTGTGTAGACGGAGAACACTTAAGAGGGATTACAGGGAAGGGGCAACTACACGTAACAAAGAACCCCCCGAGGAGGCTAGTCAACTAGACCGAAAGAAAAATACGTGGATAGTTCTACCGTACACCTTCTGCACCCCAAATCTATCAATCTATTATATTACTTCCTTCGACTTTTTTGTTGGGCGCTTTTGACTTTTGAACACATTTTTGACCATTTGTCTTATTTAAAAAATACGTAAATATCATTTATTTTGTTGTGATTTGTTTTATCAATAAAGATATTTTCAACATGACTTTTTTTTTGCATGTTTGCACTAAATTTTTGAATAAGACGAATGGTCAAAGGCGTGCTCAAAAGTCAAAAGCGTCAAATAAAAAAAAGGAGGTAGTATCTATCTAACTATCTATCTATTATATTATTAAAGTAGAGAAAAATGGAGCCACCATGTTAGTCCACATCACCCAAATTTTTTCAATCGTTCGATCAATGGTGGGACCAAATTATAACGACATAGATCAATCGAAGAAATTCTAACATAAATCAAGGAAAAATAAAAGATATACGTCGCTGATTTTTGTGGGGGCGGATTATAACGACTTACACTAAAAGTAAAATATTAGAAATTCAGATTAAATACTAAAGATGATATAATATGATTATTTTAGTTGTTCGAACGATTGGACCAAATTATAACGGCCTAGATTAATCAAAGAAATTCTCACATAAATCAAGAAAAAATAAAAAAATCTATGTGGCTTACATTAAAAGAAAATATTAGAGATTCAAATTAAATAATAAAGTTGATATAATATGATTATTTTAACTGGTTGATCAATGGTACGATCAAATTATAACGACCTAGATTAATCAAAGAAATTATCACACAAATTAAGAAAAAAAAATAAAATATCTATGCAGCTTAGATTTAAAAAATATAAAAAAATTGGATTAAATATTAAAGTTGATATAAAATATTAGCGATAAATTTTGAATCTGATATAATATATTAGAGATATATTATGAGTTAGAGATAAACTCTATATGACAAAACAAATCTAGCAGCGCCAACGCTCGGGCCACCTCGCTCATTTAACTTTTAGTTGATTTTTTGTATCGTAGATCAAACACCTTCGTAAAGCATATAAAAGATCTAATGGAAGCAACTAGGTATGTGAGAAAACTGACGGAGAGTTCTCTAAAAAATCAGTCGCCTAATGATTAGCAAAAAACAAAATATTTTTTGTAGGGTAGCTCGAAGAGCTCAAACCTACGCCCTTGATGAAAATGGTCCTTAACACGGACCTACGCAAGCAATGTACTAAGTGCGTGTGTTTGGTTCGTCGTCCACGCTCGCCAACGCGGCCACCGACGCACCGTCGAATTTGGCCGTTGTTTGGTGCATTGCCCGCGGCTGCTCGCCCTCGCCAAATCGCCGGCGTGCCAACAGATTTGCACACGCGCGAGAGCATTAGCACGGACGCTCGTCAACGCTCGTGAAGGCGAGCAGTGGCTGAGGGCGCGCCAAAGATTGACACGGCGAGCACCGGTTGCCAACCAAACACACCCTAATTCAGAATGCCCATTTACCAGATCAACCAAACGCTGAAACGCAAATGACGCCATTCAGCAAGCCGTAACGAGCGAGCCATCGCGCTGTCAATAGCTCATTGTTTAATCCCTCCGTTAGCAAGCCCGGCGGCCAATGAGGGCCATGCTGCTTGTTCCATGATAAGTAGAAACAGAGGAAATGATGCAAGCAAGAAAATGATGCAACAGTAGAAACAGAGGAAATGATGCAAGCAAGAAAAAGGACTTCCGTATATTCACCTATCACAGCAGGTAACCCTTGCACAACTAATAGGTATATTAAACGGTCTTTTCTAATCAAGATTAAGTTGTCCTTCGCGACGGGACTCCCAAATATTTAATAGATTTATTAAGCAAGTAAAATAACCATAAAATATTCAAAATAGTCATTCAAAGTACGGAACATTTTTTTTTTTTGTTGGTTTACATGGATTATTTTCTAGTTTTGTACCTTTTGGATAAAAAATATAAGGCACCCACACGTTTCAAAAATCAAACTTCTTAGTTTTGATCAAAAAATTATCCAACAATATGTAGATTTTGTGGTATACAACTAACATTATTGGATTTGTATTTGAAAGAATTTTTTAATGGTTATTATTTTGTTAGTATGAACGATATAAGATGAGAGAAATCTATCTATCTACTATCTATATAAAACAGAGTTAAACGGAGCCACCACATTAATCCTAAAATCCTAGAAATTCTCACATTAATCGAAAAATACAAGAAATTTTCACATTAATCGTAGAAAAAAGAAAAAGAAAAGGTCTCCACCTATATATCAATCCCTCCGTATCAAGCTTATCTCACGTATTAAACCGGTTTATCTTCGGCGACACGGCTGTTACATGCACGAAGATCGCATCTTTAACAAACAAACAAGTATTATCCGGCCAGGAAAATTGCATCTCTAACAAAATCCTGGGAGACTATAAAAGGGGATGGATCACCCGTTTGAAGACGTACACACGTCAAAACGGAATCAGAGACACATACGTACGTAGCAAGAACACGCGAGAGGAGACGAGATGCGTGGATTGGCAATTGAAAGTAATCCCGATAATATCCAAGTTCAGCAACGCAAATCAAGTGGTTAATCTCTCGACTTTGATCATTACCATGTACATATCGTTCAATCTCCAGGGAGCAGGTAGGTGCTTCACCTCCCACTGACGCACCTCCACCGACCACCGTGCCGCCCCGGCACGTCCACGCCGGCCTTGACATGGACGGCAGTCTCGGTGGTCGCGTCCCCTCCCTATTGCAGCCTTGCAGGTTCTAGCTCTCAAGCAATAGGACACAGGAGATGACGAGGTGGGGGATTGACGGCATGAGGCTGGTGCGAACGAGGAATTTTGCCTCACTGTGAGAGACGTACAGGAAGCATCTCAGTAAAGAAAAAAAATGTCTTTATTCCAGCCATAAGAGTGCTACGTGATTTTTCCTGTTATTTGCCATGTGAAAAATAATGTTACTTGCAGATTGTATCTCGAAAACATTGTTGCTATGTCATCGAGTCAATTCGAGCCGAGCGTGAGTACGCATGTTTCTTATTTCGGATTATGCAGCACCTTTGACACAGTGTTGTTCGCGATCATTTAATCCGGACTGGCATAGGTGAGCAGATTTAAGATTCTGAGCTTTGTTCTAATTATAAATATGATTTGATATATAAGAGATAGATTATGAGTTGGAAATTATCTAAAAAAGATTATGAGTTGAAGATAAACTCTATATACTAACACAAATCCAGCACTACACTAATATTAGAATACTAAAAAATCACATCTAATTTATAACGGTTTAGATTAAAAGATACAATAATAAAATAAAAACAATTTTAAAAAGTTTACATTGAATATGACATCAAAAGGAGTTTACATCAAATACAAGTCCATATTTGAAACCTAGCCGCGCAAATGTGCGGGTCACATTGCTCGTTAAACATTAAAGTATAGTTTTGAAGACCGTGTCAAATCAAACCACACTTTTTTTAACAGAGGTAGTAGTTGACGTGAACTTATTTTTATATTTTATTTTAGATTTATGTTTTTGTTTTTATTTGTAGTTGATATGAACTTATCGCTGCAATCCCGACGTATAACTTTTATTTCATTATTTCTATTCCATTGTTATCTATGTTTCTCAAAACAACCACAAGTAAATTTCTTGAATCTTAAGAGCATCCCCATCTCACCCCCCAAATGCACCTCTATTTCAAAAATTTTCAAATGCAGCAGGAGGGAATTTGATGCATGTGAGAGGGAATTTGCACTGTAGCGATTACTGTAGCAGTTACTGTAGCGATAGAGGAAAATTTAAAGGCCCTGCTGGGGATGCTCTAAGGCGACCGCGTTGAATCTTGAATGATTAGCAAATCACGAAGGAGTCATTAGTTACTGCAGTACGCATGCGATATGACCGGTTAGTAACCTGCTGGTACCTGTGCAGTTCTATTTTACCCGTACAAACCTTCGGCCGCAACCTCTGTTCTTTCCGTAACGTGCAAACCAGTCCTTTTCATCTTCCTAAAGTACATCCGTGGTTGCATCAAAATTACCTTCGTTGCCACCGCAGCCATCAGCCAGCGCACCCCCCAGACCCTAGCCCGGCTCGCTCACGCTCTCGCCCTAGCGCCGCCGCCCTCCTCTCGGCCCGCACCTCCTCCTCCTCATCCAGCCCAAGGCCGCGCTGCGCCACCGCCCTCCTCTCGGGCCGTGCCTCCTCCTCCCGGGGCAGTCTTCTGTCGCCTTCTCGCCCCCACGCCGCTGCCTCCTTCCGCCCGTCGGTGCGCTCTGCCGCTGCTTCCCGTCCGCTGTCTACCTCTGCCCCCACTGTCTCGCACCCCACACGCCTGCTGGACTGGACCCCTTCGTGGCGGACTATCCGCTGTCCTCTTTCTCATCTCCTCGTCGTTCCTCTTCTTCCACCAGACGCGTTGCCGCCTCCTGCTGCTAGGGCCGCCTTAGCATCCCGGCGTCGACATGCCTTCTCCTTCCGTCGCCGCCTCCATTTCAGAGCGTCACGACGGCCTCCTTCTACCCAGATCTAATCATTAGGGGTGAAAATGGGTCGGGTAATACCCAACCCGTATCCGATCCGCTGCATTTTTTGCCGAAAAATTCGGGTTCGGGTATGGGTAATTTTTTGTAGGGTACGGGTACGGGTACGGGTACGGGTAGTACCCGGATAGTAGAGGTTCGGATATGGGTCGGATACAGTTCGGGCGATACCCGGATAAATACCCGATCTATCGGGTCGGGTACGGGTACCCGGATAATTTAAAAAAAATGGGTACCCGGATAGAGTATAGTCCAGTAGCCCACTCAAAAACCAAAATAACTTAGGGTTAAGTCAAGCCGCCAAGGCGCCACTGCGCATCCCTCCCCGTGGGCCTCCCCACGCCGAGCCGCCTCCCGCCCCAAGGTCCGCCGCCGCCACGGTGCCTCCCAGCGCCGAGGTCCGCCGCCTCCCCGCGCCAAGCCTCCCCGTGCCGACTACTAAAATTCTTGCAAAGTTTCCGATCTACTAGGGAAAATACCACAAATCTTCTCGATCTGCAAACCAATTCACACACAGATCACGAACTACGGGGTAATCAGCGTCCAAAATACCTTCGTGGTGGTAGTGGATGCAGATCGGTCTTCCTCGCGGATTGATCGGCACGTCAAGGAGCGAGCGTGCTGATAACGTGTTAAGAAACCTCGCTACCGAGTGTAGTCCGAGGTACAAACGTGGCAATCAATCACAGAGAAAGAGCAATCACAGAGGACACAAAGATGTATGGGTGGAGCTCTGCTTTATTATTTTCTCAGATCTGTTATACAATAGGTGCTCCACCTCTTCTTATATAGTACTGCTTAGGGTTTAGGCCAGGTCCATATGTGGGACCCACCAGGGTAAGTCGCAGGCCTAACTGGGCCGGACTCCTTCCCATAGGTGGTTTCCCAACAAAAGATACGTGCTGAAATATAACTTTTATTTTGTCTTCCGGAGAAAATTCCCGGAAATTTCGGTGATGGACAAATTCCCGGAAATTTCGGTGATGGACAAATCTACTTGACGCGCATCTTCAGCGTGCAGTGGTTGCTCACCACTTTCCAGGTCTTTTCCTATGTGTTGCTCACCACTTTCCAGGTCGCTCGCTCATGCACGCCTTGTATAAATGCGGCTCAAATCTATCAAAAACCAAAACAAGCCCAAGGGGTGCCCTCTGATCTTGACCGCAGTTAATTAAGCTCCGGTCCAGGTAATTAAGCTCAAGATTCTTTATATTACGAGCAAATGCTCTGACTGTCTGATTGATGACTCGATCTTGTTTGGTACTAGCGATCATTTTCGAGCGCCATGGCCACAGAAATGGTGGCCTCGGCTGATGCCATGGCTGCGGAGATGGTGGCCTCGGCCGTTGTTTAGGAGGCCGTGAGCGGAGGCGTCTCCTCGGTGATGAGCAGCCGCGAGGAGAAGGCGTCCGAGAAGCACAACATGGAGAGGCTGGAGGTGGCGCACGCCGACCTGGCGTTCGTGCTGCAGATTTCCGGGAGGCTGCCAATCATCGACAGCTCGTTGCTTCCTAAGAGGAGGATTCTGAAGCGCGCGTACGAGGAGTGCAGGGACGTGGTTCAGAGATGCAAGCAGCAGCAAGAGCAAGAAGAGCAGCAAGGGGCAACACAATCACAGACACGGTCCCGGAGGCTGCCAACTAGGAAGGTTATCAATGCTGTGAACAAGAGAACCAAGTACATTGGATCTTGGCTTGGCTTGAAGGGATACGAGCTGAGGTCGAGCCGCTCCAGCGTTGCAAGATTTGAGCAGTTTGCTGGCATGGCCGACAAGTTTGTGAGAGACATGGAGACTGGCTGTTCGCTCTCGCACTACCGGTTTCTCAGCCCTCTCACCAGGCTCATCCTTGACATGAAGCCTCTCCTCTTTGAGAAGGTGCAGGGAAGACGAAGAGCAACTCTTTACATAGAGCCCATCTTTTCTCTTTCTGAAGAGCGTGGTGGTGCGGTAGATGCATGGATATGGTTCGCCTGTGGAGATCGGGTGACGCGCAAGCCTACGACATCCATAGCATTGCTTATACGGCTCTCGGATAGCATGGACGTGGTAGGGATTATCGCCCAATGCTTCAAGTCAGTTGGGCCTGTGTTGAAGCCTCGTGTGGAGGATGCAATTGGAGAAATCGCTGAGCTAACTACACAGAGCAATTGCTGGTCGCTTGATCCTATTTTAGCAGACGTGCACCTGGGCGATGAATCTTGCTGCACGAGCATCGGAGCCGACGCCTCCGCCGCCACATCCAATGGATTGCCGCCACAAGTTTTGCTTATGGGGTTCCAGTGCTGTGTTCCAGCGATCGAGTTGCAAAAATCAAACGACAGAGTTGCTGACGGAGGCGTTCTGAAAGATTGGCCACCTGTCGTGATGACCGCTGCCTTCTTCCCTCATCTTCGCTCGAAACGGCTGGCGAGGGACAGATTTTTGAGCGTATATGGATCGGGTGGAGATGTTGATCAGCTGTTTCGTCCGTCCGAGATGTTTGGAGTCCGGGGGCACGACAACTGCAACGTGAGCTTAGGCGAGATGGAGGAGATGGCACTCGCAAAGGGGATCGATTCTTTCATCTCTCAGCCCAACCTGACGATGCATCGGGTGGGTTGGTGGTCTGCGCATGGCAACGCATTGGTTTCTTTCAAGAGGCCAATTATCCACCAGACCGAGCGGCCTTCCTGTACCTTCCTCGACTATTTCTTTTACGACCTGCACCTTAGGCTGCCTCCAACAGTACACCCTAAAACATCCTCTACCCCAAAATAGTGGATGGATTCTCACCTATGTGCTTCAACAGCTCTCCTTATACCATTAATTACCATATATAGAAATTGAATAACAATGCTTTACTACATTTTCTTATCTCAAAACTTCCAACGGCATGGCAAAATTCATATACGTCCTTCAAAAGGAAGGGAAAAAAATCAAATTGCCAAAGCAAAGCAAGCTAACTCAGTGCGGCAATGCCTGAGAACGCATGCAGATGGTACTAATTCAGCATGGAAAATAAAGTTGGTACTAATTCAGAGCCACGGTGCCTGAGAATGCACGCGGATGGCACAACGCCAGCGTGCGGCGACGCAGCAAAGGGGGAACAAGCAGGACAGTGCAACATGGTGCAGGGGTGCACTCGTGGATAGCGCATCGAAGGGGGCCGCGATCCGGATGGAGCAGGGGGTGGGGGCCGCTCGCAGACGGCGCTGGAGCGCGGTTGTGCAGCGCGCGCGGGGGATGGTGCTCGCGGACAGCGGCGGTGCACAGCGCGCAGGGGAATGGGGCGAGCGCTCGCGGACGGCGCCTGCGCACGAAGGGACTGGGGGCACTCGTGGACGGCGCCGGTTCGTGGCGGCGCAGCGATGCGTTGCACGGATTGGAAGGGAGGGGAGAGACTGCAGACCAGGGGACTTACCACCAGTAGATCCGGAGTGTGGGGAGAGCGGCAGCTAGCCTCGCGCGGTGAGAGAGAGGTCTGGGAGAGGGACGGCGCTCAGCAGCGAGGGGATTGGGGTGAGGAGAGAAGGAAGAGAATTTAGGCTACGACAGTGGGAAGGGGTGAGGAGATTTGGGGGCATTTGATCGGTTTAGACCTATTTCGCCTAAAGTTATTGGCGCCAGAAGACCCGCGCTGAGTTTCGCCGCGCGCTCGCGATCCATTGTTTTTGGACAGCTACAGGGTAACATTTTTACCGACCGATCGCCCGACGGAGCATCAACAATTGCCGACTGTAGGATTGACGTTGTACTGATCGGGTGACGCGTAAGTTTACGAAATCCATAACATTGCTTATACAGCTCTCGGATAGCACGGACGTGGTAGGGATTATCGCCCAATGCTTCAAGTCACTGGGCCTATGTCGAAGCCTCGTGTGGAGGATGCAATTGGAGAAATCGCTGAGCTAGCTGCACAGAGCGATTGCCGGTCGGTTGGTCCTATTTTAGCAGACAAGGTCAGCTACAAAGACGTGCACCTGGGCGATGAATCTTGCTGCACGAGCATCGGAGCCGACGACGCCGCCGCCACATCCAATGGATTGCCGCCACAAGTTTTGCAAATGCAGTTCCAGTGCTGTGTTCCAGCGATCGAGTGGCAAAGATCAAATGACAGAGCTGCTGACGGAGGCGTTCTGAAAGATTGGCCACCTCTCGTGATGAACGCTGGCTTCTACCCTCATCTTCGCTCGAACCGGCACACATTTTTGCTCGTATGTGGATCGGGTGGAGATGTTGATCAGCTACCGTGGTTTCATCCGTCCGTGATGTTTGGAGTCCGGGAGAACGACAACTGCAATGTGAGCTTACGCGAGATGGAGGAGATGGCACTCGCACAGGGGATCGATCCTTTCATCTCTCCGCCCGACCTAACGGTGCATCTGATGAGTTGCTGCTATGCGCATGGCCACGCGCGCATTACTTTCTATCATGCACCCAAGAAATGGAAGGCCACCTTATCACCCCTCAATTTTAACTTACCTTGAGGATCGACGATCCCCTGCACTACCCCCTGGATCAGTATGTTAGCACGGAAGACCACATAGCCGATACAAGCATACATCGATAAATAAATCTCTGAATATTACAATCATTGTTACGCCCTTAGACGATTTTAGTAAGACGATCCATACACGCCTTAAATTACAAAACATGTTCAGAGTACAGCGGTCACCAAAACTTTCACCCAAAAGGATTCCTATCGACTACGGTCCATCAGCGACTGGAGCGATCCCTAAGACTCCTCAGGTCCACCATAGTCTTATCCGTCGTCTTCGTGACACTCGTAATGGTCATCCTCGACTCCATCGACTAGAAGAGGTAAGAAGGCGAGGTCAGCGTCATCCAAACGCTGGCTAGTTAACACTTCCCTTAATGCATTTAGTGTAGTAGGCTTTATTTGCAGATAAGGTTTATTTTATTTGCATAAAGCCAAGTTTATAAGACTTTGAAAACATCCTAACTAGCATCAACTAGAACTTGACCTTATTTATATAAATCAGGGGTTTCCATCTTAACAATGCACCCAAACCCAACTAGCCAACCAAAAACATCAACCAACCCACAACCGACCAACTCTCGACCATAACACAACCATCTTAACAGATCACCACACCAGCTTATTCGTTTCTCATGAACTCTGTTCCGGTTGCCCCCAACCATTCCTAGTTCTGCCATCCTTCCAGGATTTAGCAAATCCTGTTGTGGACCACACATGCCATGGCATGATCACCCCGGCCTAGTAGGTTGCCAGCCCTCACTAGCCGACTGTCACCCTGAGGATGTGTGGCCATTATCACCCTCGGTGATGGCCAATGCCGGTCCCCTATCGAGAATGGTCCCAGAGGGCCTCCGTAGAGCGCTCACTCCTGGCAATCCAAGACCCGTACTCCATGCGATGGCCACGCATTGTGTTGGAACCATCCTTTAGATGGCAGCGTTCCCCCGCTACGCGTGTTACTCCACGCTCCTCCTGGGTAAGCCCTGGCTAAACCCAGTACTAGGCATCTCGTGCCTTAATCATCCCTCTGGATATCCAACTAGGAGCAACTCACCAATCATTCTCTACTTTCACGGTCATCGACCACACCACACACATGGACCTTCCCAACCGACCGACCAAACCGACCATGTACCCACATAACCATACGCACAAACACAATCAGCCCAACATGCATCTACCAGCCCTACTGTCATATGTTAAATTATATTGAATGAGAATCATGAATGTTCGGTGAATATCGGTTTACCGTTCCGTGGCGATTACTCAAAAGATTTTATTAAGCCTAATGCCAGTCTAAGCAAGTTTTACTCAGTAGGTAGGGTTAAAGTGGTTACCAGGTTGATCATAGGCTAACAAGAGTAATGACAGTCAAGAAAGTCATTAAGACTAAAACAGTTCAAGGCAGGCATATATACATGTTACATGATTGACAATTAGGCAGACTAATAAGCATACATTTTAATAATTAAACAATATAGTTTAAGGAAAACTAGGTAATGCACATGATATTAGCAATGTTAATCCGCACTAGGGAAAGTCGTTGTCTCTCCCTAATACGGATCACATCTAAAGAGTAAGTATTAACTCGCCTTGCTCAGGTAGGTGTTCCTCGGCGTCCCCAAATCTTCCTTCGGGATCGCCTACGTCTAATCATACCAATAAACCAATAATTACTTACTAATACAACAGAAAACATGATGCATGCACGATCTGGGTCAAACCCTCGGCATAAATACCAAGGTCGATTAGCGAACCTACTTTGCGCATGATATGTAATGCATGGCATGGTGCATTAATAAATAATATTAGTAGTATATAATAGTCTACTAAACCCCAAATTACGATTTCGTACGATTAAATCGTGAAAGGGTGAGTAGGGTTTCTTGGCAACATAAAATGACGACTATCGGAATTTCCACCTACGTACGAGGTAAAGTTTAATCAGAGTTGACAATATACTAAGGCTCCTAAATAATGAGATAAACCTAGGTTATGGTTCTTTATTAATTTAATATCCAGAAGCATCTCATGGGTAAATTTAATAAAGAAAAAGGCTAGCTATTTAGTAAGTGCTTTTTAAATATAAATACCCTTATGATTTGATTTAAGTTGAACTGCAATTTCAGTTTATTCCAGAATTATTAGGCCATCTATCAATCTAATATTTTCTAAAGGACATTTGGTGTCTAAATTATTATTTAAAAATAGCCAATAAACACCTTAGGCTCAATTTAGCTATTTTTATAAAGAGGAAACTACTATTACCATTAACAGTGCAAAATTTTCCATCACAGTGGTGGATTTTTGTATTTTTATAAAATCATAAATGGCTTCTAGAATTTACCTAAATTTTTCTAGAATTTTTGGGAACCTCTAAGTATTTTTAATAAATCAAAAGCTATATTTGGTGATTAAACAATTAGGAATTTCGCTAGGACGGATTTAAATGCCCTTGGGCCGAACCAACTCATAGGCGGCCCAAACAGCGGATCTGGCCCACGGCCCGCTTGTGCGTTGCGCCCGTACAGCCGGGAGAGAAACGTCGAAGGCGACATTTCAAGTGAAGCGTTCGCGGGGAGAAGGTGCCCACGATCCAGGCGCCTCCACTAAATTCGACGGGTGGGACCGGGGGTCCACTGGACAGCGACTTGGCACTCAGGCTTGAGTCAGCGGGCAAAGGGGTACCCTGACCGGTGGGGCCCGCGCGTCATTGACTCCGAAGCTCGCTCTCTGCACGAATCCCGGCGCCAGATCCAACGGCCCACCTTCATCATCTAGCTTGCGACTGGGGGCGCGGCTCGGCGGCGACGGCAAGCTTCGCGGCGGCGCTACAGGCCACCCCCAGCCATGTGCGTGCATGCACCCGCATCTACGGCCTCCTATGGATCTACTGGTGCCTTCGTCGAGGCTAGGGACAACCGGACGCGGTGGCGGAGCCGAAGGCTCGCCGGCGACGCAAGCGTGCGCTATGCACCTACAAGCCACTAAATGGTGCAGAAGGCAAGAGGGGAACAAGGAGATGCTCATAGAGCTCAGTGGCGGTCGCGGAGGCGGGCGGAGACGGCTAACAGCGAAAAGCTCGTCTCCAGCCGAAATAGGGGCAAGGCCGGCAGTGCGATCCTAAGCTCCCCAGCTGAAATTAGAAGGGGGAGATGTTCAGGGGCGGTTCCAAGAAGCTATGGGCAAGAGGACTCGAAAAGATGCTTATGGGTTCGCCGGGATTCCATTAGCGCCGGCGAAGCTCGGATTTGGGGAAAATATGGAAAAGCGAGGCCGGCGGGGCGTCTCGGGGCTTCATGGGCGGTAGACTGTGTTGAGGGGCTCGGGGCGCTCTCAGTGACGCGGGGAGACCCGTGGCGCAGTGATGGGACCGGCGTGAGGCTTGGTGCGGCAGTGCGGAGCAGGGGAGGCGCGGGGCGGGGCGGTGCAGTGCGGCGAAGTGACGCGCGGTGCGGTGATGATGAAGGAAAGCGGTGCGCGGCGCTGACAGGGAGCAGGAGCAGCGCGGGGGGCTAACGCGACGGTCAAGCGGCGGCGGCCCACGCAGCAGAGAGAAAGGGATAGAGAGAGATAAACAGGGAAAAGGAGAGAGAGGAGACTGACGGTGGGGTCCACATGACAGCTCGGTTTAAATTCGAAGCAAATTTGAATTTTGCACAAATATTTGAATCGCCCACAAAATGGGGTGTTACACGCCTAGCCAAACCCGTCATCCAAGGTAAACACACACACACACACACGAGATTATGTTATTACTATCTAAGTATTTATCTATTATGTTGAGTGTGCTAGCTAGCGCGATTTATGAGTTGTATTATTTACCAATATCGATCCTGCTATGTCGTTCTTAGGCCATCAAGACTTGTATGAAAAGATCCAAAGATGATGCCCGCCCTTGTATTGCATGGATTTGTTGGTGATATATTTGTTAGTTTTCGATCTTCGGTGTGGTGCGCTCATCGGTTCCTTTCTACTCGATTCATGATGGGTGCAGCCAGCATTGGCCACTTTCATAAATGATACACATCTATCTATCTATCTATCTATCTATCTACTATCTATATAGAGCCACCACATTAATCCTAAAATCCTAAAATTCCCACGTTAATCGAAAAATAGTAGAAATTTTCACGTTAATCATATAAAAAAGAAAAAATCTACATCGTTGAATATGATTATTATTATGTAAATCTAGCGGTCAATATTAACCTCTATAATAAACTACTGAAGCTGATCCATATAAATCTAATCTGATATATTATCTATATCTTAACACGAATCTATCCGCGCAAACGCGCGGGTCACCTTGCTCGTTCTTTTTTATTTTAATAAATATGGATCCCTTTTCTATCTTATATGTATTTTTTCCTATTTTTTGTTTTGAATTTATTTTTAATTTAGTAGATGTAGACTCTTTCTTCGGTCTAAAAGCATATCTAGCATGCTATCTAAAACACTACTGCAGCCAACCTTAATGTCTATACACCATTTAGCAGAGTCTCTATGTCGGCCTCTAAATATAAATGCTTTCCCTCCCGGTTACTGTATTTAGAGACTCTCTCTACGGTCTCTATATCTCTTTGAGGATAGAGACTCTACTCGGTATGATGAAAATATAGAAAATTAAAATAATAATTTAGATAAAGAATATATAGAACGAAATATAAAGATCCAAAAGGCCATGCTCTAAGCTGTTATAATTTGTCGCACAATAATTAATGGCGTAGAGTGGGGCCATCGATCACAATTGGGACAGGTTCTAATTGCTTAGATTAAATTAACGAGTCAATAATCCGTATCAACTATAATTAAAAAATAAAAATATAAAAATGCAGAATAAAAAATAATGCATAGCATGGTTCATATCAACTATAAAATACAAAAATCCATATCAACTACAACAGAACAATAGAAATAAAAATAAAATCAGAATAAAATATAATAGGAAAAAAAGAGTACATATTAACCAACGAAATAAGAAGGTGGCTCCATATAAAAAACATAACTTTAGAATAAAACTGATACAAAGAAGGGTCTATGCTAGCTAGAAAACTGGAAATGAGAAATTAACAATTAAAGTAAAAAAAGAAAAGTAAATAAAAATAAAATATAATAGAAAAAAGATTCCAAGTCACTTAAAAAATTAAAAGTAGCACATGTTTGGGAAAAAATATTGAGAAAAGAGCCCATGTCAACTAGAAAAGTATAATTATCAAATACAATAATAAACTAAAATTCATATTAAAAAGACTCCAGAAAGAGTTCATTTGAACTACAACACAATGAAACAAATCCACATATACTATATTAAAATGCCCGTGCTGCTAAGCCCACACACATCCGCATATCGGCCACACGCATCCGTACAGCGAGGATAATAGTTTTGATACCACCTGTAACACACATCCGTACAATGCACCACATAGGCTAAAAATCCTCAACCGTCCGATCACCGTAAAATTTCAAACCGATGCTATCTGAATAAGTTTTCCGAAAAGCCACAGTTAAAAGAAAAATCGGTGATTAGCATGTACGGCTAGAGATAGACAACATCGGTATTAGGCGATCTTATCTCCACCCCTTTTGTTGCCAAGGCTGTTATCTAGAAGAAAGAATCGCATCTCTAACAAACAATAACATGTATAAAAGTAGATGGATCTCCCAACGAATGGGGGTTTACACAAATTGATCACACACACACACATGGAGCCAAGGTTACGCACGCGCATCATGTATCGGAGGCCTTACTAGAGACGCAGGCTTCAGCGAACGATGATCATGGCGAGCGGGTCTCGGCGTGACTGGCCTGCTCTCGGCAGCTTCCACGACTAACATGCATCATCAAAATTAATCTGCTACTCGACGTCGAGACCACGGTGAACAGGTCTCGGTGAGAGTGATCTGCTCCTCGACGATGATCTCAACCACGAAGAATAGGTCTTGCCGAGATTGATCTGCACAACAGCCATGGTAGTGCCTCTGCTGCCGCGCATCCGTCTCGGGACGCCGTCACGGCCGTGCCTCTGTCGCCCAGCACCAAGCCACTGCACTCCCCTGGCCGGCGTCATCCAACTGACATGTGCTCTATCTCCAACCGACGCGTCCACCAAGCACTGCCCCCCTGCTGTCTTCTTGGTGTTTACGCACCGCCTACTCTATTCGGTCTCCTCTTGATCTCGCATTTTGCTCACAGGCTTTAGCTCTCATGCTATGGGATTGAAGAGGTCAGGACCTGGGGATTGACGGCAATGGGAAATCTTCTCTCTTCGTGAGAAGAGTACAGAAGCTACTCGCCTACTCGTGGTGTTGAAGATGGTCAAAGCACTTTTCAGTTTACCCCTTGGGTTTTGAAGAAATATATGATCAGATGATGCATGCTCTCATCAAAATACACGTGGACCATATAACTGCACAAAAACTGTGTCCCGAGGCTATTTTGATTAATTGCAGTATATTAAAAATATTCTACTAATTGCATATTATATCTGTATTCATGTTCTTATTTTAGGATACCCGAAGGAGCTGATGTATTTTCCAGTTTCTCCAACATAGTCAGCTAGACCCTAATTTTATAATTATCTATTTTTATGTGCATAGCAAACATAGACGAAGATTGACGGACATGACAAAGCATAGTTTAATCCGAGGTTTTCTGCGTGATTAACTGAGCGACCTACCGAGGCCCCATAATCCAAAAAACCCACATCGCCTATTTCAGATGTTCTTCTAACAGGCTATGGAGCGCAAAAATAATGGGAACCATATATCTTACTGGTAACGTTAATAAAGATCATGTGTCAACTATAAAAGTATAATTATCAAATACAATAATAAGCTAAAATTCGTATTAAAAAACTCCTGATAGAGTTCATTTGAACTACAAAACAATAATACAAATTCATTTTCTGATTAAAATCAATCTACCGTAGGATAGGAAACAAGGATAATCGTCGATTAGGATTATATCATCTAAGCAGCACAAATTAGAGCCCAATCCGGTGAAGTCGTGGACTCGTCGTTCGTTGCGAGCGCGAAGAAATCTGGAAGGAAGGAAGTGAAGCCGCGAGGGCCGAGGGGCAGAGCAGAGCGGGTGATGGAGCGCCTGCCCTTGCCTCCGCCAATCCGAGCCCAGAGGGAAGGGATCAATGAGCTGCTCATGGAGGAGCTCATCGAGGACATCCTCCTCCGCCTCCCGCCGGACGAGCCGGAGTGCCTCGCCCGCGCCGCCGCCGTCTGCAGGCCGTGGCGGGCCCTCCTCCAACTCAGATAACCGTTCAATTGTCGTACACCAATTCAGATAAAATAAATAATTTCTATACCAAATCACTAAATCTGATCTAATATATTAGAGATAAACTTTAAATCTGATATGATATATTGGAGATAGATTATGTGTTGAAGATTATCACAAAAAAGATTATGAGTTAGAGATAAATTCTATATGCTGACACTAAAACTAAAATACTAAAAAATAACATATTAATCGAAAAGAAAAAAAATCTATACCATTGATTATTGAGGGTCCATATTATAACGTATTAGATTAAAAAGTACAATAATAAGGTAAAAGCAAGTCAAAATGAGTTCATATTGAATATGATATTAAAAGGAGTTTATATCAACTACGAGTCTATATTTGAAATCTAGCCGCGCAAATGTGCGGGCCACATCTCTCGTTATATTATTAAAGTAGAGGAAAACGGAGCCACATGTTAGTCCACATCACCCAAATTATTTCAGTCGTTCGATCAACGGTGGGACAAAATTATAACGACCTAAATCAATCGAAGAAATTCTCACATAAATCAAGGAAAAATAAAAGATTTATGTCGCTAATTTTCGTGGGGCCGGATTATAACGACTTAGACTAAAAGTAAAATATTAGAAATTCGGATTAAATACTAAAGATGATATAATATGATTATTTCATCTGTTCGATCACGGTCAAACCAAATTATAATAGCCTAGATTATTCAGAGAAAATCTCACATAAATCAAGAAAGAACAAAATATCTATGCGGCTTAGATTAAAAGAAAATATTAGAGATTCAGATTAAATAATAAAGCTGATATAATATGATTATTTTAGTCGTTCGATCAACGGTAGGACCAAATTATAAGGCCTAGATTAATCAAAGAAATTCTCACATTAATTATGAGAATATAAAAGATCTATGCGGCTTAGATTAAAAAATATAAAAATTTGGATTAAATACTAAAACTGATATAATATATTAGAGATAAACTTTGAATTTGATATAATATATTAGAGATATATTATGAGTTAGAGATAAACTCTATATGCCGAAACAAATCTAGCCACGCAAATGCGCGGGTCACCTCGCTCATTTAACTTTTAGTTGATTTTCTATATCGTAGATCAGACACCTCCATAAAGCATATAAAAGATCCAATGGAACCAACTAGGTATGTGAGAAAACTGACTGAGAGTTCTCTAAAAAAATCAATCGTCTGATGATTAGCAAAAACATAATATTTATTGTAGAGTAGCTCGAAGAGCTCAAACCTACACCTTTGATGAAGATGGTCCTTAACACGGACCTACGCAAGCAATTTACTAAGTGCGTGTTTGGTTCGTCGCCCACGCTCGCCAACGCGACCACCGGCGCACCGTCGAATTTGGCCGCCGTTTGGTGAGCTGCCCGCGGCCGCTCGCCCTCACCAAATCACCGGCACACCGACGGATTTGCACACGCAGGTGAGCGTTGGCGCAGTCGCTCGCCAACGCTCGTGCGGGCGAGCCGTGGTTGAGGGCGCGACAAGGGTTGGCACGGCGAGCGCCGGCTGCCAACCAAACACGCCCTAATTCAGAATGCCCATTTACCAGATCAACCAAACGCTGAAACGCAAATGACGCCATTCAGCAAGCCGTAACGAGTGAGCCATCGCGCTGTCAGTAGCTCATTGTTTAATCCCTCCATTAGCAAGCCCCGCGGCCAATGAGGGCCATGCTGCTTGTTCCATGATAAGTTACAAGAAATAGAGGAAATAATGCGAGCAAGAAAAAGGACTTCCATTTTTCCTATCACAGCAGGTAACCCTTGCTTAACTAATAGGTATATTATAAGTATAAACGGTCTTTCCTAATCAAGATTAAGTTGTCCTTGGAGGCGGGACTCCCAAATATATAATAGATTTATTAAGCAAGTAAAACAACCATAAAACATTCAAAATAGTCATTCAAAGTATCGAACATTTTATATTTTTTTTGTTGGTTTACATGGATTATTTTCTAGTTTTGTATCTTTTGGTTCAAAAATATAAGGCACTCACACATTGAAAATCAAACTTCTTAGTTTTGACCAAAAAATTATCCAACAACATGTAGATTTTGTGGTATACAACTAACATTATTGGATTTGTAATTTGAAAGAATTTTTTAGTGGTCATTATTTTGTTAGTATGAACAATATAAGATGAGAGAAATTAAGCATTAAAGTATAGTTTTGAAAACCGTGTCAAATGAAACCACACTTTTTTTAACGGAGGAAATAGTTGACGTGAAATTATTTTTATATTTTATTTTATTTTATATTTATGTTTTTGTTTTTATTTGTAGTTGATATGAACTTATCGTTGCAATACGACGTGTAACTTTTAGTTCATTATTTCTATCCCATTGTTATGTATGTTTCCCAAAACAGCCACAAGTAAATTTCTTGAATTTTAAGGCGTCCGCGTTGAATCTTGAATGATGCAAATGGCCATTAGATTAGCAAATCATGAAGGCGTCATTAGTTACCGCAGCACGCATGCGATATGACCGGCTAGTAACCTGCTGGTAACCGATTCAAGTACCTGCTCCTGTGCGTCAAGAGTTAACATGACCTTTGGATCAAAGGAGATCAGAGGTCCAAAATAGTTTAGATACGTGCTAAAAAAAGATACGAGGGTCAAATCCTTGTATGTCTCTGTGGAGTACAGCCTATGTATTACGGAACCTATTATGGGATAGATTAACGAGTACATGACGAGTATGACTAGAAGTCTAATTTATATTGGATCTAGCCTAAACCCTATCTATTTAACACTATATATAAATAGAGGTGGTGACTCTTGTATTGTATCAATCAAAAATTAATAAAGCAGAGTATCACCTATGCCTTAACTCCCCTATGATTGCAAGGTATCGTTCTCCCGTCTTGAACTATATATTTGGTAGCAAGGTTCTATAATACTCTAATCCCATCGTACCAACACATCCACACCCTACTCTTATGTATGATCCCATTCACAGGTTAATACCTTTTATACCAATATTGATCGATCAAACTGTTATGGATGTGCATAAAGACGATTATGCTCATAACTTTTAGTACATTTTTTTTAAAAAAGATAAATCCTAAACAATATAGAAAATTAATAATATTGAACAAAATTATGGGTTTAGGAAATCATGTGTACTCAAATGAGCAAAGAGCAAGTGAAATGAAAACAATGGATGCCAAATGAAAATTTATATTAGGGGTGAAAATCGATCAAAAACCAATACAAGCCCAAAAGGGGTGCCCTCTGATCTTGACCGCAGTTAATTAAGCTCCAGTCCAGGTAATTAAGCTCAAGATTCTTTATATTATGAGCAAATGCTCTAACTGTCTGATTGATGACTCGATCTTGCTTGGTGTCATGGGCACATATGCAATTGGATGTTGTCTTGGAGATGGTTGGATGTTGGATTGTTGTATGGAAACTTTATGGATTTTTTTCATGCATGCCATTATAAAGTTCGTTTTTCTCAGATATGCCATTACAAAATGCATATTGTTATAAATACCATTACTTTTGCAAATATCTATCACAAATGCCATTACGAGGTTTTTCAGATGATTTACGACGAATAGAAAACTAAAATACGATCAATATACATTTATTACAAGTGAGCCCCGACTGTCATCCTCTCACCTTCTTCCTCCTTCTTCCTCCCACCTCCCACCCCGCTGCTGCCCAGCCGCCGCCACCGCCGCGGACGCCTTCCCTAAGCCGTCGCCGCCGCCGCCGCGCTCGAGAGCTGCAGCCGCCGCGCGTGAGCGTCGCCGCTTCACGAGCTCGCGCCGCCGCCGTGCGTGAGCTCCACTGCCGCCGCCCGCAGCCGTGAGCGCCGCCGCGGCGGCGAGCTCGCCGCCTCGCAGAGCTCCGCCGATGCCGCCGCTGTGCGCGAGCTCTGCCGTCTCCATGAGCTTCGTCTCCGCCGCCGCCGTGCACGAGCTTCGCCCTGCACCTCGCCGTCCGCCGCCGCCCCTTGCTTGCCTTGCCGGCCATGGAGAAGAAAGAGAGAATGGGAGAGGTAGAGGAAGAAGGAGGAAGAAGAAGATGACGAGAGGATGACATGCGGACCTCGCCTGTTAGAAACGTATTTTTATCGTATTTGATTTAGTGTACGTCGTAAACCCTCCGAAATACCCAAAAATGACATGGGTGATATATAGTTGCAAGAATAATGGCATCAATAACAATATCGACGAAACATGTGGATCGCACTGAGCACTCGGCCTGACGGCCACTTGCACCCCCACCCACCGTCCCACCCCAGCCAAACGCTAGCAGTATCAATATTAATATTAGTTGAAGCAAACTGCTGCCTCCGGCTAAAAAAAAAAACAAGCCAAACGCTAGCAGTAGGTGATCAGTCATTAGGTGATCGACGAAAATTCCCAGAAATTTCGGTGATGGACAAATTTCGGTGCTACCGTTGACTTGACGCGCATCTGCAGCGTGCAGTGGTGAAAAACATGACATAGGAGGCATCCTCTGCATTTCTCACCACTTTCCAGGTCTTTTCCCATGTGCGGCTCAAATCGATGAAAATCTAATAGAAGCCCAAGCGGTGACCTCTGATCTTGACCGCAGTTAATTAAGCTCCAGTCCAGGTAATTAAGCTCAAGATTCTTTATATTACAAGCAAATGCTCTGACTGTGTGATTGATGACTCGATCTTGCTTGGTACCAGCGATCGTTATCGACCGCCATGGCCGGATTGGCCACGGAAATGGTGGCCTCGGCTGGTGCCATGGCTGCGGGGATGGTGGCCTCGGCCGTTGTTCAGGAGGCCGTGAGCGGAGGCGTCTCCTCGGTGATGACCAGCCCCGAGGAGAAGGCGTCTGAGAAGCACAACATGGAGAGGCTGGAGGTGGCGCACGCCGACCTGGCGTTCGCGCTGCAGATTTCCCAGAGGCTGCCAATCATCGACAGCTCGTTGCTTGACAAGAGGAGGATTCTGAAGCGCGCGTACGAGGAGTGCAGCAATGTGGTTCAGAGATGCAAGCAGCAGCAAGAGCAAGAAGAGCAGCAGGGGGCAACACAATCACAGACACGGTCCTCCTCTTTCGCTAGGAAGGTTATCGATGCTGTGAACAAGAGAACCAATAACATTGGATCTTGGCTTGGCTTGAAGGGAGACAAGCTGAGGCTGAGCCGCTCCAGTGTTGCAAGATTTGAGCAGTTTGCTGGCATGGCCGACAAGTTTGTGAGAGACGTGGAAACTGGCTGCTCGCTCTCGCACTACCGGTTTCTCAGCCCTCTCACCAGGCTGATCCTTGACATGAAGCCTCTCCTCTTTGTGAAGGCGCAGGGAAGACGAAGAGCAGCTCTTTACATAGTGCCCACCTTTTCTCTTTCTGAAGAGCGTGGTGGTGCTGTAGATGCATGGATATGGTTCCTCTGTAGAGATCTGGTGACGCGCAAGTCTACGAAATACATAACATTGCTTATACGGCTCTCGGATAGCACGGACGTGGTAGGGATTATCGCCCAATGCATCGAGTCACTTGGGCCTGTGTTGAAGCCTCATGTGGAGGATGCAATTGGAGAAATCGTTGAGCTAACTACACAGAGCAATTGCTGGTCGCCTGGTCCTATTTTACCAGCCGTTGCCAGGTTGCTGGCCAGATACAGCTACAAAGACGTGCACCTGGGCGATGAATCTTGCTGCACGAGCATCGGAGCCGACGACGCCGCCGCCACTTCCAATGGGTTTCCGCCACAAGTTTTGCGAATGGGGTTCCAGTGCTGTGTTCCAGCGATCGAGTTGCAAAGATCAAACGACAGAGCTGCTGATGGAGGCGTTCTGAAAGATTGGCCAGCTCTCCTGATGACCGCTGCCTTCTTACCTCATCTTCGCTCGAACCGGCTGGCGAGGGAGACAGTTTTTCTCGTATATGGATGGACTGGCGAGCTGCCGGAGTTTCGTCCATCCGAGACCAAGATGGTTGGAGTCCGGGAGCACGAAGACTGTAATGTGAGCTTACGCGAGATGGAGGAGATGGCACTCGCACAGGGGATCCATCCTTTCATCTCTCAGATGAGGGTGCATCGGTTGGGTTGGTGGTCTGCGCATGCCCACGCATTCGTTTCTTTCGAGAGGCCAATCATGCACCCAAGAAATGGAAGGCCGCCTAGACAAATCCGTCGTCCAAGGTAAAAACACACACACACACAAGATTATGTTATTACTATCTGTCTATTATGTTGAGTGTGCTAGCTAGCGCGATTTACGAGTTGCATTATTTACCAATATCGATCCTGCTATGTCGTTCTTAGGCCATCAAGACTTGTATGAAAAGATCCAAAGACGATGCCCGCCCTTGTATTGCACGGATTTGTTGGTGATATATTTGTTAGTTTTCGATATTCAGTGTGGTGCGCTCATCGGTTCATGATGGGTGCAGCCAGCATTGGCCACTTTTCTTAATGATACACATCTATCCATCTATCTATCTATCTATCTATATAAAGCAGAGTTAAACGGAGCCACCACATTAATCCTAAAATCCTAGAAATTCCCACGTTAATCGAAAAAAGTAGAAATTCTCACGTTAATCATATTAAAAAGAAAAAAATCTGCATCGTTGAATATGGATATTATTATGTAAATCTAGCGGTCAATATTAACCTCTATAACAAACTACTGAAACTGATCTATGTATTAGAGATAAACTCTAAATCTAATCTGATATATTATCTATATCTTAACATAAATCTATCCGCGCAAACACACAGGTCACCTTGCTCTTTGTTTTTTATTTTAATAAATATGGATCCCTTTTCTATCTTATATGTATTTTTTTCCTATTTTTTTGTTTTGAATTTATTTTTAATTTAGTAGATGTAGACTCTTTCTTTCAATCTAAGAGCATGTCTAGCATGCTATCTAAAACACTACTGCAGCCAACCTTAATCTGTATACATCATCTAGCAGAGTCTCTATGTCGGCCTCTAAATATAAAGACTTTCCCTCCCGGTTAATGTATTTAGAGACTCTCTGTACGGTCTCTATATCTTTTTGAGGATAGAGACTCTGCTTGATACGACGAAAATACAGAAAATTAAAATAATGATTTAGAGAAAGAATATATAGAACGAAATATAAAGATCCAAAAGGCCATGCTCTAAGCTGTCATAATTTATCGCACAATAATTAATGGCGATCAAGCTAACCCAAATCAAGACTGGATGTTTTAATTTCTCCACCCGCACGTTCCGATCCGACGTGTGCGTGACCTCCCTTTTCCTACATCTACATGGGCGATCGCTTTGTCAAATGCATGCGTGCCTCTGGCCTTAGCTGTTAAGTAAACCGATCGAGCTGATGAGCTGCATCGATCGTGCATGCATTAATTAGTATGACCACAAATTTGTTCAGATTGACGCAGTACGGTTGAATTATGGATTAATTTGTTCATCATGCCCCCACATTAAACTAATCAATCCCACGTTAATTCGTTGTATACGTCGTTCAAATCCATATTGGCGACAGAGACGCACAAAAACAGATGCCCACCATCGATATATTAATGCAACCCTTCTTCAGCTTGTTCGATCATCCAGCCGCCGATCGATCGAGCAGCTAGCTAGCTAGCTAGTGCTAAAAAAAGCCGCTTAAAATTAAAACGGCATCGATTAACTAATTAAATTTCTTTTTAAACGCATGCATAAACAAGGAGGGCCACAACGCAATGTTGATGCATCATGCGCCTCCTTGGTACGTATTACCCTGTACTGTCGACTAATTTTATGGCAATCGGTTTATAGAGGGTAGCTACACAACCCCTCCTCTTCTCCTCGTCCATCCGTCCGATCCGATAAAGACGCGCGCAACAAATAAGTCACCTTCGCACACCGATGCATGGATCACACATGCAAATGCATAAAACAATTCACACATGCATGCTGCCATGCATGATGCATGCTTCATTTATCCACCCGTCCATGTGGTCACTTGGAGGCGTACTTGGCCACGAACTCAGGCGATGTTCTGGTCCGAGCTACCGCCCTCCTGGCTCGCCGCCTTCGCCTTTTCCATCCAGCCGGCGGCGTTGCTCCGGTACTCGGCGCTGCGCTCGCCGTCCATCACCTCCTGGATCCAACCAGCGGCGTTGCTCTGGTACTCGGCGCTAGCCCGTTCGCCGCTGCCCCCAGCCACATGTATGGCCTCTATGCACTTGCGTTTCATTAGCTGGTTGTTGGAAAACGGAGCCACCACAATGCGCCATATGGGCTAAAAATCCTCCACCGTCCGATTACTATCCAATATATTGATCAATATATATCCACTAAATTAGATAAAAAATAACTATTAAAGCCAATCTAATATATTAGAGATAAACTCTAAATCTGATATGACATATATATTAGTGATAGATTATGAGTTGATGATTAGCCTAAAACAAGAATTATGAGTTAGAGATAAAATCTATATGTTCACAAATCTAGCCACGCAAATGCGCGCGACACACCGTTCGATCAACAGTGGGACCAAATTATAACGGCCTAGATCAATCAAAGAAATTCTTACATAAATCAAGAAAAAAATATATATATATAACGCTCATTTCATTTTTGTGGGCCAAATTATAACGGTTTAGATTAAAAAAAATATATTATAAATTTGGAATTAAAATACTAAAGATGATATAATATGATTATTTTAGCCGTTCGATCAACAGTGGGATCACCAAATTACAACGGCCTAGATTAATCAAAGAAATTCGCACATTAATCAAGTAAAAAAATTAATGATCTATGCAGCTTAGATTAAAAGAAATATTAGAAATCCAGATTAAATACTAAAGCTGATATAATATATTAGAAATAAACTCTAAATCCGATCGGATATATTAGAGATAAATTATGAGTTAGAGATAAGCTGTATATACCGAAACAAATCTAGCCGCGCAAACGAGCGGGCCACCTCGGTCGTTACATAATAAAAGAGAAGGGTGTGGAAAAATGAAGCAACACATAATAGTCTAACAGAGTGACTAAAAATTTCCAGCATTTATTGTGGTAAATGGTACTGCCTCCGTTCTTTTTTATTTATTGCGGTTGACTTTTGATATATCCTTTGACCATTTGTTTTATTCAAATATTTAATGCAAATATGAAAAAATATAAGTCATGCTTAAAATATCTTTAATGATAAAACGAAGCATAACAAAATAAATTATACTTAAATAGCTTTTTATATAAGACAAATGATAAAAAACATATGTCTAAAAGTCAACGGCGACAAGTAAAAAAAACGTGGGAGCACATAATAAGACATACAAATTTACATAGAAAATTAAATTTGCATGAAGCAAGTCTGTGCATTGGGTTTCTTGTGATATACGTGAAACGCGGCCATACGGACGCACACAATTTGAATCAGATCACGCAATATTCATTCCACTTGCATAAGCTCGCAATATAAGATATACATACCTAGCTCAGCTGTCCGAGTAACTCATGTTCCAATGCCCTCCTCTTGGTCGCCATCTGCATGCTTCCCTTCTCAACACGAAGGCACGCGCCACCATGCCTGGGCTTCCAGAGCACTCGATACGTTCTCGCTTTCAGCGCTCCGGTGAAGACGATCTATTGCCTTTGGGCTTTGGCAATCTTGTCCACCTTCTCCAAGGACCAAGGCACCATTTGCATGCAGGCAATGCTGCTGCTTCTCACCACTGATGGCAAGGTAAGGTACACCCTCAACGCTTCCATCTTTGCGGCTCCGCCTGTCTGCCCAACGTCTCCACTCCCATCCTCTCCGCCGAGCGCCGCCACCATCTCTACCCGGCGCCGCCTCCATCTCTGCCCGGCACGGCGTCCCTCCCCCTCCTAACCGCTGCCGCCTCCGCGTCAAGCCAGCCGCCGCCGAATGTCCCCTCCACGCCGCCACCGCCGCCGGATCCGCCTCTAGCCAGATCTTTCGTTCAGTTGCTACAAGATAGATTGTTAGCATAAAAAACTCTTCTTTGATCATAGTTGGGTGACTTTGCAAGCCAGATTTCCCTTGTTGGAGAGTCAGATTTGGTTCAATCATACAAGGGATCGTGGGGAGGGAGGGAGCATGACACCGACACCGACACCGACAGCAGCAGACGACGTGGACCGCATCAGCGACCTCCCCGACGAGCTCCTCCACTCCATCCATGATGGACGTGAGCACCATCCTCGGCTACACAGCTCATGTGGTGGAGCTGCCGCCCTGCGACAGGGTGACCACCATACATATCTGCATCACCAGAGGCATAGGACCCGTGACCACCGAGAGCATGGCAAACGGGATCCTGCCGTTCATTCCAGACCCCTTGCTTCGCCTACCTGGAGCCGGGGCCGGCTGCATGTTCGCGGCGTTGCGTGCCTTGAATATAGAGGATGCCAGCCTTGTCTTGGAGGATCTCGGGCGCGTCGTGTCCGAGCAATCCCCATGCTTGCAGGAGCTCGAGCTTCGCAACGTGGGCGTGGCTGCCCATGCCGCCGCACATGCTGAGCTCTGTGTTCGTTCCGCCTCGCTCCAACGGATTGTGCTATGGGATGTGGCCACGGTAGACCGGCTCGCCCTAAGTTGCTCAAGCCTAGCTTGTACCTGCACTTGAGCTGCTGGGTTAGTGACTCCATCTCCGTTGCTGCTCCGGCGTTGTCCGAGCTCATCTGGAACGTCATGCCCGGGGACTCCCATGAAAATACCACCAACATCACGGAGGCTGGCCGCTGTCTCCGTAGTTTAGAGACGTGGTGTTATCCACTCTTATTGTCTAGGGCGGCGCTGTTCCAACATTTTGATACCGTCGACGAGCTTTGCCTCCACGTACCCTCCGTAACGGTAAGTGCTCCAAATTTTCACAAGCATGTTAACTTATATGTCCTTCTAGCTAGTCCTCTGTATTGACCGTGTATGCAATAGTTTACATATGCCCCTGTAAACTATATTCTTTCCTTTCATTGTTTCTACTACGGGTTGTTGCAGGATTTGGATAAATACAACCGTTTCATGCAAGAGACCGAGAGATTTCCTAGGGTCAAGATTTTAAAAGTACGAATGCTGAGAGCTAATAATCATGGATTTGCAGCTATGCTGCATCTCCTCATGAAATGTGGCCAGCATCTAGAAACACTCAAGATTAGCATGGTCTGCAGCGTATGTATACATACAATTAGCATCGCAAAATGTTCCAATTTTAATTAAATACACACTATATTAGAACAATTGATCGATCATGGTGGCTATATATATTGTTCTTGGCAGGCCGTCGACAATAATTTATGTACATCTGCTGCTTGTACACGTTTTGTGGAGAGCTGTGGCATGAGCGGAATCACCCTGAGCGAGCTCCAAGAGATTGAAATCGATTACTTCACTGAAGAGGAGCATGTTTATGGGTTGCTGAACATACTGTTTATGGTGTGCAAGGTTAGCCCTATAAGACTAGCTATTTGTCCACGCAGTAAAAGCAGCAAACCTTTGACTGGCTGGACACGGATGAATATCGAGAGGTTTGCATATTCGTGCACCAAGGTTGAGTTTTTGGATCCTCCTTGACTAGGGGCTGGGGCATATGATCTCTTCTCTTTGAATGAGAGATTAGGATACTACTTGTTACAAACAAATTCTCTAGGTCCATAAAACCTTAATTAAGCATAGATCCTTGTAATAAAGCATGAAACTCCATTCTCTCTTTTGCCTATAAGTTTGTGGCCTGTGAACGCTTGCGGTCTCTCTAGTATTTGAACTCTTTCTTTATTTCTTCTTTATTGTAGTTCATCAAACAGTTACTCCCTCCGTTTTTTTATAGGGCGTATTTTGTTTCGTTAGGACAAAGGTTTGACCAACAATTACTCCATTAATAAGGAGTAGCTAGTTGGTAGCCATATAGAGATGCCAGAAGCATCTAGAACATTCAGTTCTACTACTAGTTCATAGATAAACTAGATACTAGAAACATCTAGCTATTACTAGGACTAAAATATTAATAGCTAGATGTAGAATGTTCTAGATATATGGGTTGAGCTAAGGTTAGTTTAATTTAGCCTATAAATAGAACATGTAGGAGCATTTGTAAGCCAAGCTTGAGGACTAGTTCAATGTATACTAAAAGTGTAATATAGTGAGCCTTAATTGCTTCATAAGTGAACATTACTGTGAGATCTTCTGAGAGTTTTGCTTTTGTTCGTGTGAGCTCTTGGGCCAACAATTAGTGTTTTTTAATTTTTTATGACGATTCCATGAATTTTTGGGGTTAAAACAGAAATTCTTGAATTATTTTCCTTTTGGAAAAAGACTAAAACCTTACAAAACAATTAATGATATAAAATACAAGGAAATTGCACTTTTTATTCTTTAGAAACATCTCTCATACGTTTATGAACCCATATAAATTTACCTCACGTTTTTCTGATTCTCGTATAATTTTCTAGGATTATTATGGTACTAGAACTATCTTGCTATTTATTTAAATACGTAAATAATCCTAAAACCAACGTGGTCCAACCAGCCCACCACCGCAGTCACATGCATGCACCAGTCCAGCTCATGTGTCCACGAGTCTATAGCCCGTTACTCCACATTCTTAGGTCCTCACCTGAGGAGATCACACAATTCAGTTGCTCAACTAAAAGCTAATGAGATGACATATGAGCTAGCCACAATACAAATAACTAAATTAATGTGAATGGGTCCTTGTATCTTGTTATTTATGACAAATAAAAGTCAAGGCATTTTTCAAACAATGTCTTCCTTGTAGGTTATGACAAATAAAAGTTATGATAAATAAGAGTATCTTCCTTGCAGGTTTAAGAATGTACATTTATGAATAATGAATTACCTAAAGATAGTGCATGCATTGCAAAATATATATTAACAGCATCCATTCCAGCTGAACAATCAAGCATAAACTTACCGGCGGCGGCTGTCGTAACATTTGTGCAGAAGCTTAAAAGGGTGACAACACATCAGTATGGCAGGGTCACCACCAAGCGATGCTTCGAGGCGGCCAGTGGCAGCCTGTCCTTCTCGGTCCTCGAATTGATATCGATCACAACTGGCTGGAGCGAGTCAGTTACAGGGCTGTACATTAACATGATGACAGAGTCGTGGTAATAAAACCAATGATTTGTGCAACATCGCCCGGAGTGATTGCTTCAGCGATGTTGACTCTGTTTTAAGAAGATCAACCTCCGATGATATCGAGCACAAACCTATATATGACGTGCTTGATGGTCATACATACCACGTGCAGTCGCCCGTCGTCTCCTTCCACAATGACGTAGTCGCGGAGAAGGAAAACTGAGTTGGGTAGGTCGAGGTTCGAGGCACGGCCGTGCCCATTTCACGATTCAGCACAACACGATTCAACACATGGCAGTGCCTCGAACCTCAACCTGACCAACTCAGTTTCCCTTCTCCGCGACTACGTCCCTTGTGGAAGGAGGCGACGGGCGCCTCCACGTGGTATGTATGACCGTCAAGCACGTGATATACAGGTTTGTGCTCGATACCATCGAATGTTGGGCTCCTGAGGACATAGTCACTGAAGCAATCACTCCGGGCGATGTTGCACAACTTATTACCTTTGATTACCACGACTCTGTTATCATGTCAATGTATAGCCCTGTAACTGACCCACTCCAGCCAGTTGTGATCGATCTCAATTCAATAACCGAGAAGAACATGCTGTCGCTGGCTGCCTCGAAGCATGGCAATACAGATGTGTTGTCATCCCTTTAAGCTTCTGCACAAATGCCGAGACGAAGAGCTTTGCATGAGGGAGGGGTGGTCGTGGATCTCGCCGTATCGGCGCGCAAACTCCCCCCACCCCCTGATCTCCCACAACCATGCCTTGGATGAGAGGACGCAGCGGAGGCTCGCTCGATCATACTCGACGTCCTCTTCGCGCCCGATGGGGATAGGGGATGGGGATGGGGGATTGTCGGGATGAGGAATGGGGAGGGCGGCGGGATTTGAGTTTTAGGGTTCGTTTGGGAACAAGAATCCCTGTGGGGATCCCTGCCAAAAACCGGGAATAATTCCCACGCGGCTTACTCCCCCGAGGAAACTTAGAACCATTTGACAGACGCACAGTCCGGGAAAATCCCACCCAATCCCCGCGAAATCCCAGGAAAAGTAATCAACGCCGTCTCACTCGAAAAAAAATCCACGTCTCCTCTCAGCTATGTCCACCCTCTCTCTATTCTTCCCAAGCGCGGCGGCTACAGCGGAGCTCCGAGGAGGAGGCGGCCGCGGCAGCACTCCGAGCAGGCGACGGTGGCGGTGGAGCTCCGAGCAGGCGGTGGTGGCTGCGGTGGCGCTCCGAGCAGGCAGCGGCGGCGGTGGTGCTTCGAGCATGCGGCGGCTGCGGAGCTTCAAGTAGGTGGCGGCGCTGGCGCTCCACGAAGCAGGAGGAGGAGGCCGGCGAGGATGGGGCACCTAGAGGGCGACATGGTTGGGCTCTTAGGGTTTTGCGGCAGTTGTTGTTACATGGGAAGGGTCCCCGCATGTTTCTCTCTATGTAGTTCTCTGTCCTTCTCCATCCAACGGCCATGCTAGCGCACAGCAAAATAATCCCTCTTTCTTTCTTCCTCCCTGTGTCTTATTTCTTCCCGTTCTGCTCCCGACACCCGACGCAATCCCTCGTCCCCAATCATGGAGAGCTGCTTCCAATCCCTCATCCCCAATCCGCAACTAGCAGCATTTCATGGAGAGATTTGGTAGTGTTCCATATAGAAGATTGTCATCGGACACCAAAATTGGGCTGACCAATGTACCTTGCAGCGCGTATGTTGACCATAACTCATGAACCCAGTTACCATAGGGAACATATTCTAAATATCTATGAAAAGGGTATGTTTCTTTCTCTTATTTGAGAGAATTTTTGTGTTGGGCATTTTTTTTGCAAAAGGGGACACACCCTATTTCCATTACTTTTCATAACAGAAACAACCAAAGTCACAGAAAACAATAAACCAGATGTGAATGACCTCCGGTCCTCACAGTGGCCACACATCCACAGCAAAACAAACGTAACCCATCGTAGACTTGCTGCTAAAGGGTCCTGCCCACCTTACGGCCAACCATACCAAAAGAAAACACAAAACAAGTCCAAGGAGATGAAAAACAGGAAAGCTAAACCAGAATAGCACTCCGCCAATCCAAAACAACTACACGTTGTCGTCCAGGTCCTCTCCATCTGGGTTTCCTTTTCGACGTTTAGCACCAGTATCTTGCATCTCCTTGACGACCAAGAAAATTCTGGCGATTCCCATCTTCACAAGATCCTGATCCGAAGCACTGAGCATACCTATCCAACATTGAAGAAACGAACAACGGAGGACAATTAGGTGAAAGGGATCTCGCAGCTTCTTCTTTTGGAAGCAACACTCATTTCTTTTAAGCCAAACAGCCCAACACACTGCAAAAATCCCAAGACCAAGCAAGAATCGATTATCCAACATCTTCTAAACCCAACAAACTACTGATCCGGATTGGAGGGAATGACATCACTCCCAAAAGCTATAGCAATCACCTCCCAAACCAATCTGACCACCTTACAAGAGAAGAGTAAATGATTATGTGTCTCCACCTCATCACAAAATCCATAGCTTAACTCCCCACTCCACCCTCTTCTATATAAATTCTGTTTAGATAGAATTGCCCCATTGGAGATAAGCCACATAAACATCTTGACTTTCAAAGGGGCTTTAACCTTCCAGAATATCTTCCATTTGCTGTCAGGGAGGTGTTCTGATAACTTCCCATACATAGAGGCCACTGAAAACATCCCTTTCTTACCAGGTTTCCAAATACAAGAGTCTTTCTCCTTTGAGATCGTTTTTTGTCCTAATTTCATCCATTAAGCCCTCCCAATCTTCACTTTGGGTAATATCCAACCATCTTCTCCAAGGAATCCTCCAGTTAGGTCTATGCACTTAGCTATAGACCAGTCTTTTACTTCACTAATTTTAAAGACGTTTGGGAATCTTTCTCTCAGAGTTTGGCGACCCAACCAAACATCTGACCAGAAACTAGTCACATTCCCATCTCCTACCTTCATCTCCCTATGGTCTGTATAAATCTTCTTGATTTTCAGAAGATCCCTCCAACTAGGAGAATCAGAAGCTTTTATAAGGAACTGTTGTAATAGTATAGTTTGCAAGATATTTTTTATTTATGAAATCTTGCCAAATCCCTTCTTCTCTCTCCAGTTTCCACCACCATTTAACCATCAGACTAATATTCATCAACTTGATATCATGAATACCCAGACCCCCCCTTTTTCTTAGGAGTAACCGCATTCCTCCATTTAACCAGGTTATATTTCCTTTTTTCCCCCCATTACTCCAAAAGAATGTTCGCCTGATCCTCTCAATTCTCTTAACAACAGTCTGAGGCATGATAAACATCGACATAGTGTAAACTGGTAAACTTGACAAACAAGCATTGATCAACACCAGTCTGCCACCCATAGATAGAACTTTACCTTTCCAAGAGTTCAGTCTTTTTTGCATCTTATTTACTAATTCATCCCATTCTCTCACCATGATTTTCTTATAGCTGACTGGAACTCCTAAGTATTTTATGGGAAATTTCCCCAGCTGACAAGTAAACATATCAGTATATAGCTTGTCTCTTATCCCATCACCATTTATCAAGCATACTTCACTTTTATGGAAATTGATATTGAGCCCAGCCATTTACTCAAACACTGCTAAAAGTAGCTTAACATTCCTAGCTGCGTCAACATCATCTCTCAGACACAAAATTGTGTCATTAGCATATTGTAAAACACAAACTCCATAAGGGATAACTTCATCAGCCAAGCCTCCCATCAACCCTTCTTGGCAAGCATTTTGAATCATCTTAGAGAGAGCATCAGCCACAATGTTAAACAGATAGGGGGACAGGGGATCATCTTGTCTCACACCTTGCTCACTTTGAAAATATCCCCCTTTCTTATCATTCATAGCCACTGATAGAGTGCCATTCTGCAACACCTTTTTTATCCACATACACCATCTATCATTAAACCCTCTCAATCTTAAACATTATAGGAGGAGTTTTCAATTTACTTTATCATAGGCATTTTCAAAATCCAATTTAAGAATCACCCCACACTCTTTTTTCTGCTTAGTATAGTGTAAAACTTCTTTTAGAATCATAATCCCATCCATTATAGATCTGCTAGGCATAAAGGCATTTTGATTCCTGCTAATAATTCTTTTCATGATATTCTCCATTCTGTTTGTCAGGGTTTTGGTAATTAGCTTGTATAAACAGTTAAGGAGGCAAATAGGCCTGAACTGTCTCATACAATCTGCATTGTCCACTTTGGGAATTAGGATAATCAAACCATAGTTAATCCTAGAAATCTCCAAGTTATGATCATAGAAATCCTAAAAAATAGACATAATATCTCCCTTGATGAATGACCAACAATGCTGATAAAATTCAATTGGAATATTATCAGGGCCAGGGGCTTTGTTTTTTCCCACACCAAACAGGGCCTGTCTGACTTCCTCCTCCCCAAAAGTCTTTTGCAGCTCCTCATTCTCTTCTATATTCACCTTTTCATCAATTTTCCACATCTCCTCTTTTAAAGAGAAACCACTATTGTTTTTCTTATTGGCAAAAAGATTTTTGTAGTAATCAGTGGCATGCATTAACATTGCCTCTTCCTCCTGAATGACTACCCCTTCATCCTGTAAATGGGAAATATTTTTCTTCCTCTTTTTACCATTTGCAGCCAAATGGAAAAATTTGGTATTATTATCACCCTCACATAACCATTTGGCATGGGCCTTTTGATACCATTTCAGTTCTTCTTCCTCATAAATTTTTCTTAGTTCACCCATTATGTAGACTTTTTTACTGGAGTCTTTCAGCGATGCCATCCCAATGTCCTCTTTGGCTTCTAGGTTAGCCAGTTCAGCATGCATCTCCTGGCATTGTATTTTATGATTGCCAAAAAGGTTTGATCCCCACCCCCTCAGGAATTTCTTCACTCTTTTAAGCTTAATCAATACAGTGCTCAAAGCATCTTTGTTCCTGATAGGCACATTCCACGCTTCCTTAGTTTTGCTGAGGAAGTCCTCTTCCTTTAGCCAAGAAAGTTGGAAATAAAAACTATCCCTTTTTTTAGGCTTTTTGTCCATAGTATCGATCACTAAGCGGTTGTGATCAGATAAAGCTCTATTTAGTTTGAGCACTTTGGAAAAAGGGAAGATCACTTCCCACTCAGTGTTTATCAATACTCCATCTAATTTTTCAAGAGTGGGGATGATATGATTATTAGTCCAGGTGTTCTGGCTACCATTAGGTTTTAAACTCTCTAAGAGCAAGCTTTTGAATAACTTGCTTAAACTGTTGGGAGGCTTTTCCAAACTTGTAAGCTTTATTTTTGTCTTTTGCCTCCAACAATATATTGAAATCACCACAAACCATCAATGGCTCATTAATTTTTTCACATGCTAGGTAAAGTTCTTGTAAAAAGTCATATTTTCCATCTGCATTTGCTGGTCCATAAACCACCACTATCCACACATTCATCTTATTACCTTTATCCCGCAGATACAGTGTAGACACATTAGCACCCATATTACAAGCATAAATATCGAAACTATCACTTTTAATCCCTAATAACATCCCACCAGATTTACCCTGAGAACTGCAATACTTCCACAAATTTTTTTTTCCAGGGTCAAAACTTCTAAAAAAGGCATCAGAGTACTTATTCTTCTGAGTTTCCACCAACCCAACAAAATGCAGGGATAGCTCCTTTGTTCTCTCTCTGATCAGAGAACTCATCCCTTTTTTCCCCACCCCTCTACAGTTCCATATCATTCCTTTCATAGTCAAGATATGTATATATCTCCCTTAGGAGATTTGACATCCTCTGTCTCCTCTCCTTAAGAGTCTTAGCAACAAGACCTCTGGGCTGCTTGTTTTTAATTTTTTTACCACCTTTCCTTTTCACAACAGGTGTAAATTCCCCATCAGATTCAGATTCATTCTCCCAGTCTAGGAATTGTATCTGTTCAGCTGCCTCCTCAGGTTGTTCAGAAACATTCTCCCTATTTTCTTTTTGAAATAAAGTATTCCTAGCAATTTCAATATCTTTAATAATGTCAAATTTATACAGGCCATCATTATTAGATTTAATCCCCATCTTTTCAGTTAGGCACAACAGTTCGGTATTGCTTAAAACTGAAAAGGAATTTTTATTAAGAATATTACCTTCTAGATTCTTCCTTTTTTGTAGAAGCCTCGCCTTTTCCAGCACGAGTGCTGTTATTTTGAATTCTAGCACTCCTCCTACTAGGAGTTACTTGCAAATTCTGAATATTCTTTTCTATCACTTCCTCCTTTTGAGCTTCTAGAGATTCTTTACCTTCACTTTATTTTGTTGAGACAATCTCCACTTCAACTTTGTCATGATCCTTTTCAGAAGATGGAAATTCCTCAATGACCACCGCTGATTCCAATTCTTTGCCAGGATTATCAAATTGAGTGAACACAGTCTCACATCTTGCCAGCCACACATGCTGTTTTTTATCCCATTTACTTGGTCCAGAACTCATAGTCTGATCTCCAAAATCCTTTACTCACTTAGACAATTTCATAGCTTCCTGTATCATCAATTCCTCATCATCACTATCCTCCTCTTCTTGAGATCCATCAAACTGAATGTCTCCTCCCTCCTCCTCAAGGGCTTGCTGTTTACCTTTCTCATAGCTGACTTGGGTGGAGCTGAGCTATTGATTCTTTCAAAGACAGACCCTCTAAAGTCACTTTTCTTCCCATTCTTCCCCTCCCCATTATTGTAATATCTTATTTATAGTGAAACAAGTTGGGAAGAAGTTGTTAATAAGAGATTGCCCAGGAAAATAGGTAATGCTGCTGCTCAATGGCAGCAATTACAACACATTTGTGACTTATGAGCAGGTCAAGTTGAATGAGATGCCTGCCAATGGATGGTGTGATATCTACATCAAGGAGAGTTTTCAATTGTATTTCCATTGACCACGGGAAGCTTAAAATATGCTAGTCCCTTATAAGTTTATATGATAATTAAAAATTCCATAGCAAAATGTGGTGTTTTCTTTTTTGTTATTGCTTAGAAATAGCTTACTTACAAAAGACAACCTTATTCATTTTGGAAAGGAATTGGTGGTGGTCAGTTTTTCTGTTTCAGGGGCTGAAACTATCGAATTGGTGGTACCGTTGGCCTTCAGGGTCTTGTTCGCCTTCGGCGCCGGGTTCATCGGAACGGAACGGTATTCCGTTATAGTCGACGTGATGGTCGATCTCGCCGGTGTTGACAGAGTTGTTGGAGAAGATCGACGAGCGGCTCCCGTTGGGTAGCTGTCGCACTTTGAATGCACGATAGCTTGCTGAGAATACGGTTGTAGGAGAGAGCTGCGCGATCGTTAATTGAATTAACGATAGGCTCTCGTATGTACAGTAACATGTACAAAGTTTGAACTTCTTGTGACGCACACAAATTCCGCAGCGAGAACGCGTTTGCGGGCGTGCCAGTGTATTTATCAAAAATACACAAAAGAAAAGCGGACAAGGTCATTTATATTTCATCGTCACAATGAAGTACAACTCCTTGTTGATATTGCGCTCCGTAGCCAGGTTGGCTAGACATCTCTAGCCTGGTAGGCTATACTTCTTGTTCAGATGATCGTTAGGTTCTGGATCCCGGGAACTCGGAAGGACACCCGATTAATTACATCCGCAAGCCAGCTCGCGGAACACCTCCGATTAAGTTGCTGGGGCTATCTTCTTCTTCTCTTTACTTCGTGGTTCACCGTGCATGTTGGTGGATGGCGGATTGATTGGCGACGGCAGAATACATGGGGTAACCAGGGCCCATGTAATGCCTAGCACAGCCGTTGACATTTGGCTATGCCCGCCCGTGTCGCTTGAACTTATTCTCGTCAAGCTTCACGTTGGAGTAGTTTGAACTTGGGTGGAATGCACGGTTAGCACTCAGCTTGGAGTTGAAGTCGACGGCTTCGCTGCGTCATCGGGGATGTTCCCACTTGTTGGTTTGTGGACTTGTCGTTGACGAGTCTTGATCACCGGAGTTGATGTATTGGGATTGAGATTCTCCCTAACGGAATATTCTCGTCAGGAGCGTCGGTCGGCACTATGGAACTGGGATCTCCACGGTACCCTTGATGGAATATTCTTCATCAGGAGAATTGGTTGACACCGTGGAACTGGGATCTCCACGATACCGTTGATGGATTGTTCGTCATCAGAGGAAGATGTTGTTCAAGATCTCCTTAATGGGATGTTCGTCGTTGGAGAGTTGGTTGGCACCGTGGAATTGAGATCTCCACGATACCCTGGATGGAATATTCGTCATCAGAAGAGTGTTGGTGATACCGTGGAATTGAGATCTCCACGATACCCTTGATGGAATGTTCATCATCGAGAGGAGTTGATTTGTATCATGGAATTGGGATCTCCACGATAACGTTGGTGGGATATTCGTCATCAGTAGAGTTGGGCAGTACCGCGGAATTGGGATCTCCGCAGTATTTTTGATGGAATATTCATCATCAAAGGAAGGTGTTGCTGAAGATCTCCTTAACAGAATATTCGTCGTCGGAGAGTTAGCCAGCATCGTGGAATTGGGATCTCCACGATACTGTTGATGGAATGTTCATCATCGTCTTGATGTTTAGTGGAGCTTTTTCCTCCTAACGGGAAGTCTGTCGGTAGGAGGTATGCCGATACCGTGGAATTGGGATCTCCACGATATCGTTGATGGGATATTCGTCATCAGTAGAGTTGGGCAATACTGTGGAATTGGGATCTCCACGATACCGTTGATGAGAGGTTCATCATCGTCTTGATATTTATTGGAACTTCTTCCTCCTAGCAGAAAGTCCGTCGGTAGGAGGTATGCCGGCACCGTGCAATTGGGATCTCCACGGTACCGTTGGCCTTCAGGGTCTTGTTCGCCTTCGGGGCCGGGTTCATCGGAACGGAACGGTATTCCGTTATAGTCGACGTGATGGTCGATCTTGTCGGTGTTGACAGAGTTGTTGGAGAAGATCGACGAGCGGCTCCCGTTATCGATAACGGAGTCGTTGTCGAACGATCTTCGGTTTTCTCGAGCGGAACATGATTTTGCTAAGGAAAACTTGACGGACGGAGCTGGAAGGAGATTCTCCATGGCGGAACGGGTTTTCGCTAAGGAAAACTCATCATTTCATGTGTTGTCGTTCTGGGCTTCATCGTTTTCGATCGCGGACGTCTCGGGGAGGATTTCCCTTAGCGGAATGTGAGTCCGCTAAGGCCGACACATCGTTTAGGTGGTGTCGCTTGGGCTTCTTTGCTTGAAGATGATAATGGTGCGCAGTGCCGCGTAGGGCACCGGCCGTCATGTATTCAGGAGATAGTATCGTTCTGATTATCTCCTCATTGCAGCTCCATATGCTTCGGCTCCGAGACCTCGATTGATGGACGTGTCTCGAAGCAGCACGTCAACAGCGTAGATGTTGACCAGAGATAGCGTCGTCATGCGAACAAGTGGCGGAACAAGTCATGCGCCGCCATGCCGAGTCGTGGGAGAGTAAGACGTGCGCCACCGTGCCGAGCTGCTGGAGTAGGGGTCGTGCTGCGTCATGGTTAGACAGCGCTGGACCAAGATTAGGGGCATGCCGGCTGCGTCGGTTGGAGCCAAGGACAGGGCCGCCGAGGGATAAGTCGGGGTCTCCGCGTCGTGGATATGATGAAGTAGGAGAGAGGCGCTGGTGCCGCGTGTGTGGAGGAGCAGGGACGACGCTGGATTGGGCTCGGAGCGGCGTCGGGCGCGGAGGAGGCAGGAGGGGCGACGGGCGCGGCCGGGGAAGTGCCGGGCGCGGACCGAGCCGGAGGAAGGGGCGGCGCCACCTGCGTCGAGCCGGAGGAGGCCGGGGCGACGCCGGGAGTGGAGACCGGGGCGGCGCCGGGCGCGGACAGGGCGGCGTCGTGGTTGAGGCCGGGGCGGTGCAAATCGGGCGTCGTGGAGGCGGCCGAGGCGTGGAGGAGACGGGCTCGGGCGGCGCCAGCGCGGGGAGGCCGGGGCGGAGCTGGACACGGCAGATTCGGCGCCGGACGCGGAGGAGGACGGCCGGGGCGACGTCGAGGAGGGCTGTCCGGCGGTGCGGCGGAGGGATCTTGGGCCGCGTTTGGATGGCGTCGGGGCGGCGTCGTCGGGCCGTGGACGGGGCGGCGCCGGTGTCGAGGAGGACGGCGGCGCGGGCGTTGAGGAGGATGGCGGCGCCAACGGTGAGGCCGGGGAGGCGAAGGCGGCGCCGGCCGGGCCGGGCGCGAGGAGGAGACGGGGGCGGCGCGCCGGCCGACCCCTGGCGCCTGTGCCTGAGTGAGAGAGAGAGAGAGAGCCCGAGGGTAGAGAGCTAGAGAGATGGGGAGGGGCGGCGCCCCGGCCGCCACCTCCCCTTTACCTTTTTTCTTTTTTCTCTTTTAGCAGCCGATTGATCCCCGATTGATTCCTCTTGTTGATTAGGGTTAAGCTCCTTTTATAACCAGCAATTAGGGTTTGCCAATTTCGGGCCAAATTTGGGCCAGACCGGTTCCTGGCCAAATTTGGCCATTAGCCCACGAAAATAATTTCGAGGTGACGGGTCGATCGATGTCATCGAGAAAAAAAAATTTCTCATCAAACACTTCTTATATCTATTAACATTTCATACCATATCCAACTTAGACGAAACAAATTTTAAAATTCATGTAAAACTCTAAAGAACCCATTTTTGAAACTTTCAATTTTTTAATTTTTTTAATTTTTTTAAAATTTTGAATTTTGAATTTACACAAAAATTGTATTTTGAATTTTTGAATTTTGAATTTCAAAAATTCAAAGTTTTGAAAATGGGTTCTTTAGGATTTTACATGAATTTGAAAATTTGTTTCTTGTAAATTGGACATGGTATGAAATATTAAACTTCCAATTTTTAACAAATTTTCGTGTAAATTTAAAATTCAAAAAAATTTAAAAAACTGAAAGTGTCAAAAAATAGGTTCTTTAGGATTTTACATGAATTTTAAAATTTGTTTCGTGTAAATTGGATATGGTATAAAATGTTAATAGATATAACAAGTTCAAACTCTGTACACGTTACTGTACATACGAGAGCCAAACCTTAATTCAATTAACGATGGCGCAGCTCTCTCCTGCAACCGTATTCTCAGCAAGCTATCGTGCATTCAAAGTGCGATAGCTACCCTGTCGTTAATTGAAAGTTCGACCGGCGCCTATTTGTGTGTAAATTTCAATCCAACATATAATTTTGTATAACGGAATAAAAATAAATATAAAAAAAATCGAAACTATCGGTACTTGTTCCGTAGCAAAATATGTTTGTCCGGTTATTCTCTCCCAAAAAAAAATGATTGTCTGGTTATTGATTGTGCTTGTGTATTGAAGACTGTTGCACAACTGTGAGCACATGAGGGGCCAATGGGTTCCTAGTTTACTGAGTAACGAGCGAGGTGGTCCGCGCGTTTACGCGGCTAGATTTGTTTTGGCATATATAGTTTATCTATAACTTATAATCTATCTCTAATATATAAAATCGGATTTAGAGCTTATCTCTAATATATTATATCAACTTTAGTATTTAATCTGAATTTCTAATATTTTTTAATCTAAGCCGCATAGATCTATTGTTTTTTCTTGATTTATGTGAGAATTTCTTTGATTAATATAGGCCGTTATAATTTGGTCCCACCGTTGATCGAATGGCTAAAATAATCATATTATATCATCTTTAGTATTTAATCCGAAATTCTAATATTTTTTCTTTTAATCTAAGCCGTTATAATCCGGCCCCACAAAATCAACGGCATAGATCTTTTTTTTCTTGATTTATGTGATAATTTCTTTGATCGATCTAGGCCGTTATAATTTGGTCCCACCGTTGATCGAACGACTGAAATAATCTGGGTGATGTGGACGAACGTGGTGACTTCTTTTTCCCCTCCTTTATATATATAACGAGCAAGGTGACCCGCGCGTTTGCGCGGCTAGATTTGTGTTAAGATATAGGTAATATATCATATTAGATTTAGAGTTTATCTCTAATATATAGATCAGCTTCAGTAGTTTGTTATAGAGGTTAATATTGACCGTTAGATTTACATAATTATATCCATATTCGACGATGTAGATTTTTTCTTTTTTCTATGATTAACGTGAGAATTTCTACTATTTTCAAGAGGTTAATATTGATCGTTAGATTTACATAATAATATCCATATTCAACGATATAGATTTTTCTTTTTTCTATGATTAACGTGAGAATTTCTACTATTTTTCGAGAGGTTAATATTGACCGTTAGATTTACATAATAATATCCATATTCAACGATGTAGATTTTTTCTTTTTTCTATGATTAACGTGAGAATTTCTACTATTTTTCGATTAACGTGGGAATTTCTAGGATTTTAGGATTAATGTGGTGGCTCCGTTTAACTCTGTTTTATATAGATAGTAGATAGATAATAGATAGATGGGCGGATAGGCTGTGTAGCAGCATGTTGGACAATATGTGAGCGAAGAAATGTGTCATCCTTTCAGGCTTCAGCTATAGCAGTTGGATGATACGACAATGTTGATGCATTCTCAGAATTCATGGCTTAACAAATGGGCAATTATGCAGACAAAGGAGGAACATTTCATTTTGCCACGTGAAGGAGGGAGCAGATGAAGCAGATTGTCAAGGAGGCTTCCAAAGGAACTTAGAGATAGGTCCTGAAACGAAGATGAATAGCTAAGGTCATGTAATCTAAAAATTATGTAACCTCTCTACTTGATATGAATTGGCATTTGGCAGCCTGTCCAATTGTTTAAACAAGATCATGGTACAGAATAGAGGCCCTATAATGTCGCCACTATGAGGATGCATTGATTTACTGATTTGTGAACCTGTAGTGCATCCATTAGCATGAATCTGCTGCTGCTGCTGCTAGCGGAACTGATGCTTTTAAATGTTTTGTTTCCAGTGGGGCTGTTTAAGTAAGGAAAGACACTGAATTGCTCGTGATTGTGGCTGAGCGTGTCAAGTTTTTATTCTGCTTATTTGGGTAAAGCTCGTTTCACTCTTGGCAAGCCCACCTGGAAGGCTAGAATTGTTATGTTGAAGTGTCCTTTTCATTTCCTGAAAAAAAATCAGTTATAATTTAGCTGATGCCCTTCTGCTCCATGGTGGTGCGCTGCGGTGTCGCGCCTTGCCGGCTGTGTTGTGCGCGAGGATGAAAAGGGATGAGGTGGGCTTGACGGCGAGAAAGAGCTTGGGAGCAATTCCATCCATGGTGGCGGCTCGTAGAGGAAGACGAAAGGTAGAAATAGGGTATCTGTCTGTCAGATATCAATGATAATTGACACACATGGGAAACACGAGCACAGAACACCATTGAGACTGGCCTGTTTGGTTCACAGCCTCAATTTGCCTAGCCTAAGGTTGGGCATGCCACAGCGCCGTAGGCAGGTGTTTGGTTTGCTGCTAAACTTAGGCAAGCCACACAACTGAGGCAGGCAGCTAGCCCCTTCGCCACAGAGATTTCCGCCACACTCGTGGCGCTCAAATCGAGCGCCGTAGTTTCTCGCCACAGCGCGGCACAGCACGGGCGCTCCTCCCAACGGCGGCGCTAGCTCCTCCCGGCGGCGGCGGAGCTTCTCCCGGCGGCGCTAGCTCCTCCCGGCAGCGACGGAGCTTCTCCCGTGGGCGCTAGCTCCTCCCGGCAGCGGCGCTAGCTTCTCCCGGCGACTCGAGCACCAGGCGACGGAGACGGGAAGGAAGGGCCGCATCGCGGGAGCTTCGATGGGTTAATGGTTTGATTTGCTTAATTAGTGGTTTAATTGCCTGATTAATTGCTTGATTTGCCTAGTTTCCATACGATTGGGTGATTTTATTGATTAATCGATGAAATGACAGTGAGATAGTCAACTTTTTGTGATTGGAACCAAACACTTGCCACACTTTTTTTGCGTAGCCTTATGTTAGTCATGGCTGCGAACCAAACCTGCCAAAACCTGCTAACCTTAGGCGTGGCTTTTTTAGTCACGAACCAAACAGGCCATGAGACTGAGGCCTTCTGCACAGGCCGAAACGAGGGGGAAATACTGACATCATCAAAGAATAGTAGCAGCATCAGTTTTAGCTACAGTACATATATTTGGGATTGTAACTCTCATCTTAACTTTCATCTATAGTGGTATGACTTATTTCTACCACGCATATACTGGGCAACGACAAATAAAGCTATGTATTCTGAATCTTCTCCTCAGTGTGGAAGGCCGACGGCTCTGCCGCAGAGCAAGGCATTGGTCGGGATGCTGTACTCATTAGAGAAGCTCTGCTCCGCCGTCCAGACTCTCAGGTACAGCTGCTGGCCAAGGTATTGCCGGTCCCAGATCGCCGACCTCAGGTTCCACATCCCTTGGTTGTCCAGCGACACCAAGATCGCCGACCACCCATTCGGGTACACCTGAAATTCAGAGTTTCACCATGTTCAGTTTCATCCATGTTCGATGATCAATGTTCATAGTTGGTTCTTGAATCACCCTGAGCTGGGTATTATGAAATGAAAGGGGATCTCATGGTGGCATTCATCAGGCCATACCTGAACTGTATGCCTCGCTTGCGCGTCGACGAGGTTGTAGGTTGTGCGCTGATTTTCAGTCCATTGACCATCGCCATACCTGAACGCAGTGAGAAGATCAATTGTGAATGAGTGTTTTGTCATGTGGAATTGTGGGATGTGTTCGTCTCAGGAATGAAGCGCTAGTGGACACTGTAGCTCACCCGACAACCCAGAAGTCGTATCCGTCGAGGTGCCAAGACTGCATCTCGTTCTCGGTGTTCTGGAACACGACCTCGATGAACTCATGGAGGTTGAGCCTGACGACCGGCGTCCCCGACCGGGGCGCCCCGCCGTCTGGCCTCGCGGGGACGCTGTCCCAGGCGATGACATTGGCGATGTTGTAGTTGTCCACGAGCTTCAGCGGCGTGTCGGGGATGACGAAGGACACGCTGTTCACGGCGTACCGCCGCTGCCCGGCGATCATCGGCGCAGAGTTGGCGAGCACCAGAGTCCTCGACGTCGGGATTGTGCCGTAGTGGAACGACCCCTGCGGGTTGGGGCGCGCCGCGCTCGCCGTCAGGTTCCACCGGAACGACCTCGCCTGGTTCATCGACCACCCCGGCTGCTGCTCCGGCGGCGCCGCCGGGAGCGGGCCGGGCGCCCTGGAGCCGGCGCCGTTGTAGTGCAGCATCCCCACCGCCGTCAGCGCCGCCGCGCTGAACCTCGTCGACGCGACGACGGCGTAGTCCTGCGGCGGCTTGTCGAGGGTGACCAGCGCCGCCACCGACTGGCCGGCGTGCACGTCGATGGAGTCGTACACGTTCTGCACCGGGTGAGTGCCCTCCACCTCGACCAGCCGCAGCGCATGGTTCTGAATCCTGAAGTTGATGGACGTCTTGAGCCCGACATTGGACACCCTGAACAGGTACGTCTTCCCTGCCCAAAAAAAAAAAAACTTTATCGATCATCTGCACCGACATTGTTGAGACCAAAGGTATGGACATTGGCAAATCTCTATCAAGAATCTGCAGACCTCTATGAAGAATTAATCTGCAGCGACATTGTCGAGATGAGAGGTCTGCATGTACCTTGGTCGGCGACGAAGGTGGCTGAGGGCATGCCGTTGATGAGGAGGGCGTCGGGGAGGGGGAGGGGGGCGCCGGAGTCGAGGGTGCGGGCGAGCTGGCGGTGGGGGGCCCTGTACCAGTCGCCGACGAGGAGGGTGAAGTCGGCGGCGGGCGGCGGGTAGGGGACGGGGATGAAGGGGCGCTGGTAGACGTTGAGGGCGCCGAAGCCGCCGGCGGCGCGGTGCATGGCGACGGAGGGGAAGTAGGTGAAGGTGCCGATCTGGTCCTTGGTCTGGAACTTGTAGGTGTAGTTGGCCCCCGGCGGGATGGGGCAGTTCGTCCCCACCACCCCGTCCTGCCACGAGTTCTTCCGCTGCTTGATCCCGCTCCTGCATCCGCATTCGCCATTAGTTAGTTCTTGAGCTCTTGCTTGGGCTCAACTCAATCCGCCATGGGAGCAGCTCATGGAGGTCGGGTCGTGTCCATACCATGTGATGAGGAAGGGCTCGTCGAGGTTGTTGATGACGTTGACGATGATGTTGTCGTTGGTGACGCAGTCGATGCGAGGGCCCGGGAACTGGCCATTGATCAGGATGCCCTTCAAGTTCCAACCAAAAGATTCAAGATTTCAAAGGTAAGAGTGAGGCACCACATTTGCATCAAGAAGGGGATGGAACTGAAGAACATTTTGGGAAGCAGGCACCCAAAATGAGAAGCTGAGAGAGAGCGAGTGGTACCTGCTGGGTGGTGCCGAGCGGGTTGATGGGGCCATACGTGACAGTCCAGGTGAAGAAGCGGTAGGGGTCGTCGGCGCCGGCGAGCGCGAGCAGCAGGCACGCCGCCGCCAGGCGCACGGAGCGCGGCGTCGCCATGCCCAGATCTCTGGATCTGGGAGCACTGAATGGCAGTGAAGTGTGAACAAGCAGAGGATGAGAGAGAGTGAGAGAGATGCTGCTCTCCTTTATAGCTCGAGCTACTTTTTCGCGGCAGCTCTCAGCTCAGCTCAGCTCAGCTCAAGCTGTGCCTGCCGCTGGACTGTACCCTGCCTGCATTGACAACTGCAAGAACACCATGGAAGCAAAGTGCTGTGCTACGACGCGTATTCTGCTCGTATAAAAATGCTTCGCTCCACAGTGCAAGTTGAGTAGAAATTGTTAAATGCTGCTTTAAATTTTAGGCGCGTTTTGCGTCGTCGGCGGCGGCGGCAAAGGTAAAAGGAGTAAAGAGACGCAGGGGAGGGGGGCCAAGCTGTCCGCCTCTTACTCCCAGCTGAGAGCCCTGCACTGTACTGCTCTACTATGCTATACCCCGTGTATGCATACTCTCCATGAGTCAATCTGCATTTTTTTTTCTTCAAAAAAAAAAGAGAGTCAATCTGCATTCCGATTTCCGACGAGAAACGTGGGATGTTCTTTTCTTAGTGAACAAGGTAGTACTAGCAGCTGGCTAGGAACATTCCGACGAGAAAGATATTGGTTGGAGAATGAATGTCGCGAGGAAATTCTTGTTTTGTTACTAACCACATGAGTTGATCGCAGTACTGCACGTAAACCCTCGCGAGATGGCAGATCAGCAGAATCAAATGCGATGTGCTGGCTTGATGATTCTGCTAATTCCTCGTCCCGTCCTTGCATACAAACGCTTGTTAATTAATTTCTCCATTCTTTTTCCATGCAGTAGTTTCCTCGTCCCGTCCTTGCATACAAACGCTTCTTAATTAATTTCTCCCTTCTTTTTCCATGCAGTAGTTAAGCTTTAAAACCTTCACAGCGTGCTTAATTATCTACTTGAAAAAAAAAACTTACAAACATCTTATTGCAGCTAGCTCCAACTTTTTCCTGAAACAAGGTTAGTGTAACTGCTGGCCGATTGATTCGAACTCCAATTGTTCAACTAATTTCTTTCCTCCACTTAGAAAACAGAAAATAAAGTGCATTGTCGACGAAAAAAGATAAAAAAAGAGAGGAAAAAGTGGGTGAAAGTTTTAGATGATCCCAGCTATCTATGCGTACAATTAATTATTAGCTTCTTTCCCGGAACCTTAACTTCCAAGACAATCATACAAAAGATGTCCACCACATACGTACCCTAGCACCAGTAGGAACAGTAGATAAGAAAAGGAGAAAATAAATGGCAGAAAAGAAAAAAGTGAGCTTTGCTGTTAAAACATGGAGTGAATGGTTTGTCATGTCTAATTATAAGGGACTGACTCCCGCACAGTCGACTGGGCCCCTATAGGGGTGCCCAAGCGATTTTCTAGGCCGTTGGATTAAGATCCAATGGTCCAGATCTCTCCTCCTGGCCCTTTTCTTCCCCCTCCGTCTCTGGCTCGCTCCCGACGCCCCGCGCCCCGCGTCTCTCTCTCCCACGCGTGCGCCCCCTCCTCCGCCGCGCGCCTTGCACCCCATCCCCGCCGCGCCTCCGCCGCCGCCCTGACGATCCCGACCAACCGCCGATCCGCCGCCGCCCCGACCTCCCTCTACACCCGGAGGAACCCACATATTCCCTAACCCGAACCCCCGAACCCTAAACCCTAACCCGAATCGACCGGCGGCGAGCTCGAGGGCGGCGACGGCGAGGGCGACGGGGAGCTCGACGGCGGCGAGGTACGCTCCCTCCTTCCTCCTCTCCCTTCTTCCTCCTCTGCGCGTTCTTGAAAAATCGCCTGGCTCGGCGAAGAACAGGGCAGTCGCCTGGGCGGGTGATTTGTCGCCCAGGCGACTGCCAGGGAGCAAAACTGTAATTATAATTATTCAATTTATGTTATTATAATGCGCATGTATAATTACTAATATCATATATGAGACTTGCCATATGTAACACAAATGATAATGTGGATAAGAGAGATCATGTATAAAATTTCAGACTATATCCAAGAATGGACTTCACACGAGAAATAAGAAATCTTGTGTATAAAAAAACCTTCAATATACAGTTGTTTCTACCATATTAATGTTAGGTGCAGTACAGTCTATGTGAAACTGATATGGATGACAGCAAACATCAATATCATTTGACATGACACCGTCTAGAGATGGCTTAGACACTGTTGATATGGACTGTTGTACGTGCTCTAACAAGTAAATTGGACGTAAGCCAAGCAGCAGATAATTAATTATAATTACGGTGGGTTAGTTTCCTAGGGAAGAGAAGCGAATAGATTAGTGAGTTTGTGAGGGACATGCTCGATCCATTCCATTGGCGTGCACAATGATGGCAGGAGTAATTTGATTAGTGGTGACGGTGGGCCGTGGGCCGTGAGTTTGACCGGCGCATGTGGTCGCTGAACCGTGTCGGGAGGGGAGCGGGTGGGTCACCTGCACCCTGGGCCCACCAAAACACGCACCCAAATGCAATGCGCGGAATACTGCTGTGGGCCCGTGATTTCTGCCGCTTATATAGGCCGTATTAAATTAATACATAGTACTCATTGCTTTAAAATACTACGTATTTCACCACTAATTACAGTACAATTCAATCGCAGTGCGGTAAAAGTTGTCTTCAAGATGAATCGCCTCACTCCTGATTCTTATATATTAAATCCAAATTGCCAATAGTTAAAAGATATTTATATTTAAAGATTCAAAAATGATCTTTGAATACTCGAAGCCAATAGTTAAAGCCAAGGGTATATCATGTTAACAAAACATATATGTGCAATCACCGTGCAACTGAACTATCAAAAGTTGCAAAAAAATTTAAAAAAATTTGTTGATTGCATCGTAAGCCTTTTTCAAAATGTTCCCTTTAAACATTGAAACTATCTCCAAAATACACATTTAACCACTAATTGCAATACAACTCAACCACGGTGTTATAAAAGCTCTCTTCAAGATGAATCTTCTCACTTCTGTTCTTTTATGTATTCAATTTAAATAGTAAATAGTTAAAAAGATATTTATAGTTAAAGTATTGCTATTTTTAAAGAATAAAAATGGTACAATGAAAAATGAACAAGATGTAGCGTTGCTTGGTACTCTAGAAAAACGGAGCGCCATATCTCATGCCTAGCCTACCCATCTTACAGCTTATCTTCTTATGTTATCTATTTATCTCCGATTCAAAAAAAAAACACCTAGTGTTTTTGTTGAGTTTACCTTGATAATGCTGTTGTAATTAACAAATTTTCCGGATCCCTTAAGCTTGGTTTAGTGGATAATCAACCCTGAGGCTGTCTCCAACAGGAATCCCTAAATTTGATCCCCTATAACCTTATATACAGGTTCACTTTAAAAAAAATCTCACCCTATATTTCTTTCATCTCCAACAGCGTTCCCTATATGGAGAATTATATAGGAGGAGGAGAGAGAACCCCTATATATAAGGGGATGGAGAGAAAAACTCTATTTTAGGGAATGGAATAGGAAATGTTGTTGGAGCACATAAGGGAAGAATCCATCCCCTATTTTAGGGTAGAGGGTGCTTTATAGGCTATTTGGTTGCTTGCATCCAAAGAGTTTTGCATCTGGAGATACAAAACTAGGATGTTTGGTTGTCTTCTTACCCATCTGAACCTGGCTCTCCAGATGCAATTAACCCCTCCGGGCCAGGCTCTGGAGATACGACCAAATTGGGCGTTTCTCCAGAGCCAGGCTCAGCAGATGTAGCAACAACCACATGCGCGACACATTTGATTCATTTATTTGCTATATCTTTTGATTAGTATTTTCAATTACCAAACCGAATTCAAAAATGGGTTATTGATATTTTTTGAACAAAATGAGACCACACTTGCCATATAAATTTTAAAAGTTTAAAATTTTCATTTTTGAATTTATTTATTTATGAGACTTTCTTTTGAATTTTTTAATTTTCGTAATTGATTTTTTGTTATTTTGATTTTCTAGAATTTATTTTTTAAAATGTTTGATCCCTCTTTTGAATTTCTCCATGCCATTCTCTCCTTAGTGCGATCAACCAAACAAAACATTTCTACGCAGTCTGTATAATCTCATACACCTAACCAAACAACAACCATTTGCATCATCTCAGCCTGGCTCCAAGCCTCCAACTAGCCTAGCTGAGCTCATACAGTCTCGTTCAACTGAGAAGACAACCAAACAGCCTATTAGGGGAGCCTGTTGGAGACAGCCTGAAAAACGAATCCATGCGTGATTTATGTGTTGCGCGTACGCGAAATCCGAGGCAGCCATCACCCATCACTTTGGCCTTTTCTGGTAAGCTTATTTGATTTATTAAAGTTATTTATCTATCTATTTATTTTTTGTTTATCTAAAAGTAATTTACTTTGTTTTATCTTTTTTCTATATCGAAACCTTTTTAAAGAGGTCTAAACTAGAAATCAAACGAAAGCAAACCCGATTCACACATGGCACGTGAATATGCGCTGCCTCCGGCCTTTCCTCGTGATCCATCCTACCATGGCAGCTCGAAAGTACTTAGATCATTGTCTCTCTATATTTCGTTCTCTATATCTCTTATTTAAATCACTATTTATTCTTTATATTTTCATCATCATCAGCAAAGTCCCTATCCCTGAAAAGATATAGAGATTTTCTATAGAATCTTTAAATATAGAGACTTTTGGAGGGAGTCTCGAAATTTAGAGACTGAGATAGAGACTCTGTTGAATGGGTATAGAGGCTGACACTATCTGCAATAGTATTTTAGAGAACGGTTTAAAGAACTGCTAGAGATGCTCTTATGCGATTTGATTAAAGATATCTCGAAAGTGATTCCCAACGTTAAAAACATATTTAATTATTTGTTGGAGGGTTACTAGTGGGTTGTATACCGTCAAAACAATATATGTGTTTCATGTAAAATACCATGTGAAACCACTCAAACACGTGAAACATTGACACTTATACCATCCCAACAGTATACCGTACATATAAGAATTCTATGTTTTTTTCATAGACGTGAGGCGGTGGGATGGAAGTTAGGTAGCGACCTGCGAGAGGCGCGATGGGCGGCCGGAGGCAAAGAGGACTCCAATCCTAGCCCTAGCATGTTGCATGAGGTGAGGCCGTAAGGGATGAGCGGATGGCCATATGAGCTCTTGGGAGATGTAATAATTATTTTGTCAACTATCCGGTTAAATATCCGGATTACACTTTTACCCAGATATCTGAATCTGCTCTGTTTCCATCGAATATTGTTGATATCATATCCATTCCAAATCTGCACTCCTCCATCCGGATAATTATTCGAATTTGCTCTGTTTTCGTCAGATATTTAAATTATTTACCATTTTCTAAAATACGAATGTAGAATACGAATATGGTCTAGATATTATCCGCTTCATTTTCATCCCTACCCCTCAGTCCTCACCGTCTGGCAGATGTTTTGCACTCTTTCATGGCGAAAAAATCGTCTACTCACTTTACTTTTCGTAGTGTAGCTCGTCCTTGCAAAAGGCATTTGCAGGTGACCCAAATTTCGGTCTTCTTCCTGTACCTGTGTCCTTAATTAGATCTGGGTATCCTCGTATCATTCCCCGTTTTAATCGTAAGATGAATGTGAGGCGTGATCTTTTACATGAATTTATTTCACAATACGAGAGGAACGGAGCCGTACTTCCCGTCGAGCCCTACCTTTTGGAGGGGGCGCTTCGTTCCTATCTGTATTGAACACATTTTCGTAATGATTATGATAAATGGCTGACTAATCAATTTCTATTTACAACTTATAGTTGATAACCGTAGTGCAAATCAATCTTCTATGGATACAAAGAACTAACCCAGGGGCGGAGCCATGATTTCGGCCTTGTACATTTCAGATTAATGTAGCGTAGCGTAGCGTTTCAGTAAAATTTGAGAATATTTAAGGAGAGGTTTAAATATTATAAAAAAATAATTAAAAAATAGTTTTAGAATCTTCAAGAGGACTACTAGAAACTTGAGAAAAATCATTACAAATTACCTCACCAAATAGTCTATATAACAAAAGATAAATTTTACTAAAACGCTACGCTACGCTACACTAAGCTGAAATGTACAAGGCCTTCATCATTGGGGGGGGGTGGGGGGGCGACACATAACAAACCAGTTGATAACCGTAGTGCAAATCAATCTTCTATATATGGATACAAAGGACTAACCGGTTGTCTCTAGGTTGTGCAACATGGCACATCCTGGTTGCGCCATGTGACGCAATCTGGGGCAGCCACGTCACCCTCCCAGAAAAAGAAAATTATAAAAAATTCAGCGTCAATGGGAAACTGGTAATCATAGCCGGATTTAAAAATGTTCAACACCGTAACATGCATATGCTTTTCTTTTTTTAAAAAAAAAAACTACACGCATGCATGCAGCTCAAGTAACGGGCGTTTTACTTAAAAGGTGGCTAAATGATGGTTAGCATGCATGCCTATGCCGGCCTCAAATGCTGCTGACGTAGGGCGTAAGTTTTGACCGTTGATAGTCTGCATCATTTACTTCCATGGATGATTTTTAAAGCTCCAGAGATAGATTCAGGATCAATGATCATCAGCAGTGCAGGCTGCAGAAATGCAAGAGCGCTGAAACGTCGCCTGCTTGGAGCATCGCCGTGTGCCCTTCTATGGTTGGATTGGATACCGTCGGTGGGCTCTGCATCTTCTTTCAGTAAGCCCATGGTCCTTTCTTTCGGGCCGGCCTGCACAAGATTCACATAGCATGGGAGGGGGTCGCCAGCAGCGCAGCACCAGATGGATATGCAACAACCTGTAATAATTAAAGCTGGACAAAATACATCCAACAGCAGACCAGCTTCTCATGGGAACACTGCCATCATGTTCAAATGGCTTATGTTTATTTCGCTAAGAAACTAATTTGGTTTTTTAGTTTAGTTTTTTTTTTCCTGTCACGAAACCATCTCAGAAAGCTTTTAGTAATAACATAATGAAGTGGATCAGCTCTGAGAAGTAGATTTAAAAACCTCCCAAAGTTCAACTTAACATTAAGCTCATTGTAACTCAACCAGCTTATTCAATCAGCTCAGCCACTCTGATCATGCTTGAATGTCCTATGTTATGCCTTTTGGTGCAACCCATGAAACAAGCAACGTCATCATTCCAATCTTCCCTGCACGGCTAGGATCGAGGCAGGATGGAAACCACTCCACCCACTTACAATTTTTCTTTTGGTGTGCATAAATACATGTAGTGTTGCATGTTGCATAGGTTGCACTATAGTGCTCATCTCATTTTGTGTGTGTGTGTGTGTGAGAGAGAGAGAGAGCAATGAATATTCACCCGCACATTCCAGAACGATTCCATGTTCAATTGTTCATCATCGGATCCGACAGCAACTCATTTCTGTGCTCCAACCTCCCCGCCCTTTTCGGACTTGTGCTAGCAGTCTCGTTCACCGTTTGACAGCAACCCAAAATCCACCCCTGACCTTAATTCTGAAACTGATGGTACGTGCAACCGATCTGATCAGTCTGGATAGGCAAGCTATTGAAACTATTTGATTATTTGTTGGAACTGAACTTTTGATCAGTTTTGAACAGGGGCTTTGAAAAGGCAAAACTGGTAATGGAAACTATCGGGAGTTTGATAAAACCGCCCCAAAAAATCGAAGCGTTCAAAAAGATGGTCAAATACGGAGTAATACAGGCAAAAGGCTGTGAAGACCAGGGTAGTTTTTACTTTTTACTAGTCGTGATAGCATGCAAAGAAGGGTTGCACAATTGGAGTAGAGACTTAACCCCAAAGATCATAGAAACTGCATGTGAAAACATGCATGGCCAGAGTCAAGGCTGGCCTGGGAAATGTTCAAAGCGGGTTCGGCGGCGTGCTAACAATTCCTCAGAATATACTGAATTCTGGATAAGTATAGGCAGAGGCCGGTGATCATGTTGCAGCTTGTTTGACCCAGCGACGATAAGGATGCCAAGATTGTTTATAATTATAGCAAACTAATTAACGAATTAACCGAGGGCCAAGGCGCGCATGCATCCATGCATGCAGAAGCTTTGCTTGGAGATGAAGAAGACGAGGCAAGATTGTGTGTTTGGAGCCTCACAAACACAGCAACCAACTCGCGAGAATGTAGCTGCGTTTCTTCCAGTTGCATGCCAAGAACGCGAATCTGCGGCGTGCTTGCGTGCTCAGAAATAGACGGGGCTAAAGAAGATGCAGTGGCGCGTGTTCTTGGCGTGCATGTGCTTGCTCCTCCGCAGTGCCGTCTCTTCAGGAATGAGATCAGGTTCTTGGGGGGTTTGATTTTTATCTCAGAGCCTGAATCCGATGCACAAGTGGTACTGGAATGATTCTGAAATGGCACTGATGGATCCAGTTGTATTTTGTCTTTGCGAGGACTGTTTTTGCAACGACATTGATAGATTCTTGACTGATCTGGATTCAGGACCACCCTTGAGGCCCAAGAAAGAGGATGAGAATCCAAAGATCTTCCCCAATATTTGAGCTGGATCTTGATGCTACTGGAATGCTCATTGTCGCCAATAACTAGCATCATGCACCTTTGGTTAAAAGAAAACCACAATCACCAGCAGAATCTACTTGGGTGATTGCAGAACCTGTCTTTCATGGTGCAATCAGCAAAGAGCAGCAACAGTTCTAAAACAACTATAGCTGATTGAGATGGGATGTATTTAGTCATCAAGGAGAAAAATTCACAACGAATACAGGTAAATTCTCAGGGCGAAAATTGTAGCTCTGCCCAAAACTTTTTCCCGATTAACAATCAGCAAAACTGTAACTAGTAACATCTCCTTTTCCGATGTATATAACAACAACCCGACTCGCGATCAGTTTCATCGATCTCAAGCGCTCAAGGCTCGATCGATCTCATCTCCCTGTATACAAACAGCTACACTACAATGCACCCAAGGCTCACCCAAGATGTTATTGTCAAAGCTGCGCAATTCACAGAACCTAGATCTCTGAACATTGAAGCAACCTTTTGATCACTTCCAGCCATAGCTTTCAGACCTGCCATCCTCCTCCTCGCAGCTCACCGTTGCTGCCGATGAGACGGCGATGCCCGAGGTCGTGAAATGGAGAGGTCCCTGGGGTGATCCTGACTGGGAGCTGCTTTGCTCCGGGGAGATCCAGAGCCCTGCCGGGTTCACGATCAGAATCGGCTGGCTCACGACGGTGGAGCTAGGCGCCCTTCGGTTGTGCAGCCGGTACTTCTGAACAATCAAGAACACAGAAATCATATTAGTACAAGGCAATGAATATTGTCATCAGATTGTGATTGAGATGGATGAATATCAAGTTTGGGAGTGGTGAAATGCTCACCTGAAGATGGCTCTTCACTTCGTCATTGGTCAGGCCATCCACCTTCATCAGCTCCCTGATTTGCTTTGGAGTGGCAACTGCAGTCATGGCATGAAGCAATCATGTAAGAACTCACTAATCTGATGCCAATACTTACTCTATGCAATCAACCATGCATCGGAACATCTAAAAAAACTATTGCATCTGAATATTCTCACCTTGGGGGCCACCCAGTTGCTGCAAGGCAGAGACAAACTGGCGGTGGAGTTCCGGCGACCAGCACCGCCTAGCCTTCCTCGCCTGCTGCTGCTGCTGCTGAGCCTGAAGGTTGAGGTTTGCACCAGATGGCGCCATGGCGGCGGCTGCCCTCGCCGCAGCTTGGGCAAATCCCACGACTTGCCGGTGGCTTTGATCGGCAACGCCAGTAGCAGAAGCCGGAGTGCTCTTGACGGGCGCCGGCGACAGCAACGACAGACCAGACATCTCCATGTCGCAAACCTTATCTCCCTTCCTGAAACACGGTGGCGTGAAAGCCGGTGCACCGGAGCCCACCGTTTTGAATGGGAGCCCATTTCCGCCATGGGAATTCGTCTCTATGCAGTGACTCTTCTTGTCTTCCTTCTGCCACCGAAAAAAAAGCTTTTTAACTTTTAGGCCAAAACGCAGTGAGAACCCATGATCTCACGATCCAAGCATGAACCAACTGTCAATCAATCCTGTCCTAATTCCAAGAACACTCTATCGACATAACAGCAACCAGCGAACCACCCCAATCATACCTTGAAATCAGCGTCGTCCGGGCCAGAATTCCCTGTCCAGAGCTGCGCGGTACTCATCCAATTGCTTTTGTCACCGGCGCCGCCGTCGTCCTCCTCCACCTCCACCCGATCACTCCTGTCGTCACTCTTGTTCTTACCAGCCTCCTCCTTCATCACATCAATCACTGCACGGGCACCACCACCACCACCACAACCACCACCATCACAACCACATCAAAGAAACGCCTCCCCAAAAGGAAACTCACATACCCAAAAAAAAAACCTCCTCCAGTAACCCCACCCCGAACCAAGGAAGAGGCTTTGGGGACTCACCGCCGGCGAGGAGGCGCGCGCAGAGCGGGAGCTCGCGGCGGAACATCTCGATCTTGCCCCTCTCCTCCTCCAGCAGCCGGATGCAGTCGTCGACGGCGGCCGGCGGCGCGCCGTCCCGGGCGCGCCCCACGCTCCTGGCGGCGAACACCTTCAGATCCAGGCTCAAATCCGCGCCCAGCCCGATCTCCCCGACGTCGAGGCCCATGGCGCATCCACCCGCCGCCGCCGCGGCTTCCCAAAACCGGATCTTTACCAACTTGTGTGCGCGGCGCGGCGCGAGGGAGAGGAGAGGAGGAGTGTGTGCGGGATGGGATGGGAACGGGAGGAGGTGGGTGAAGGGGATCGCTATATATAGCGCCCCGGAACGACGAAGAAATGGCGGAATGTTTTAATTCCGGAGAGAATCTCGGCGCCGTGCCACCGCCGGACGACGGGACGAGGACGAGTTTTCACGTCACCGATGGGCTGTAACCTGTAAGGCTGTTTCGCGCCGAGGCCCCTGCAGCTTTATGTTCCGTCCATTTTCGTCCCTCTCAGGCTATGGCAAGATTTTGTGGCACACATTCGGTGGCTTCAAATCATTGGTGTGTGAGTGAATGAAATGCCTGCGGATGTGTCTCGTGCACATTTGGTTTGTTAGATTGTTAATTTTGTTGATTTGGTATATAAACTTGTTCTTGACTTGTACTAAGAAAACATTTGTGCTTAGACTTTTTTTTTGCACATTTAATTTATTCGGTTTTAAATACGTGAAATCTTGTGTTCTATATTTGGTTTTGCGAAGAAATACAACCAGTAATTTAAACAAATTGATGTATAGATCATGTGACAAATTTATTTGTCTGTATTAAAAAAAGATGTGCAACAAAAAAATAGTGTCATGTTTGTTTTTAAAGGATCTTTTTGAGAAACATCGTCGGGTTCTTTTAGATAAATTTTTACGGAACGATTTATTGAAGATTTGGGGAGTTTCTATTGAATTAATTGTTAGAGCAAATAAATCTACATCAATTTTAATATATCAAAAAGGGGAAAACTTGTTTGAAGATATCGGGACTTACTATTGAATTAAGGCCCAGTTCTTTTCAGCTTAACAGTTTAACGTCTTAATAGCTTAACAACTTATCTACGTTTTGAAAACACATATGTTCTGAGCTTTTTGAGTTAGTTTTTTCGCTGTTTTGAAGGTGGGTTCTAACACTTTAAAAAAGCAAGTCAAATGAAATGTACCCGAATCTTAAGACTATATCGAGACTCGAAGTTCAGTTATTTCAGCCGTTCATCCGTTCATATCAGCTCAAAAGAACAGGGCCTAAATATTAGTGCAAATCAGTATACGATGACAATAATATCTTTGTTGCTATTTATGTGTGTAACTTGTGGCACCAAACATCGTATGACCAATTTATTTGTCCGCGTGAAACGGTAGAAGAGAAATGTGTTATACCCGTTTTTTGGCTTATATATATTTTTTAAAAAGAAATTTATATTCTGTGTGATTTCTATGGAGAAATTGATTGAAGATATCGGGTTCCTCTATTCAATTACTATTGTGCGGATAGATTTGCGTCAACATTTTGTAAATGACTTTTTAGTAAAATTGGTTGAAGATATTGGGACTTATTATCGAATTAATTGTTACAACAAATTGATATGCTATGACGAGAAGATCTTTATAGAATTCATAGTTCTTGGATTTTGGATTGCTTTTTCCATCGAAGTTATGTACTACACAGATATGTAATGCAATTCTTTTTGGAGCATACTGACTGGATAGTAAAGGCGTCCTATCTTTTTCGTTTTCTTGTTGTTAACGTTGGGCTTATATTAATTTATTGTACTTCTCTTATAATTTCTCATCAATTTCTCTTTTGTCATATTTTTCAACCCGTTTATTCATTTTAGACTCGCTATGGCGCGTGTTGCGCACTTTGGATGAGTTGTACATTTGTTTCAACGCATATGTACAATTTGTGGCATCAAACAACATGTGACCGATTTATTTGTCCAAGTGGAAAGGCCGCAACAAACAGTATTACCTGCCTTTCGCTTGAATTTTCTCTTAAAAATTAAATGAAAAATCGATTGGGAATGCTGGATCTAATTAATTTTTAGAGCAAATAGACATGCATGGAAGTTCTTTTACAAAATTGTTTCGGGCAAGACTGATCGAAGATGTTGGGGAGACTTATTATTGAATTAATTGTTACTACAAATAGATATGCAATGAGAATATCTTTGTAGAATTGATTGTTCTCATGTTTTGTATTGTTTTTCATCAAAGTTATGTGTTGTTTGAATGTGCAGAAAACTATATTTTTTTTGGTATGTACTGATTGAATTGCAACGGGGTGATATCCTTTTTTATTTTTTTTTTGTTATAAAACTTGGAGAGATTATAATTATCACACTTTCTTTTAATTACTCATACATTTTCTATCACGTTTTCCATAGAATTTTATGCCTTTTGGGAACTCAAAACTGTGTATTGTGCACATTGGCTATGTTTTACTTTTGTTGATATGCATGCGTGCAAAACTTGTGACACCAGCTGGGCACCGCCCAAGACTCGAATATCCAATGATACAATAATCAAATAATACAAAGTGCACTCTTGATGGTATAATCCAAATAATTTGATGGGCATCATGTTTGTCATGATCAATCACGAAACTAGCTAACCATTGAATACCATTGTAGTACAATAGACGTCAAGCGCCTCTACTGCGATGCATCTATCATTATTTTATACCTTGTACTATAAATGTGTAATTTTTATGAACAAAAATACAAATATAACTTTCTTTACAATTTTTTTGCCATAATCCTCACACATTTCATCACAAAAAAGTGTCCTTCGCACATCAGCGCGTAGAACATGCCTTTGGGAGGGGAACAACAACCAAAAACGGTTGCTAATACTTTGGTAGGTTGAGGAGCAAAAGGAGAAATCCATCCAGGGAAGGGCACGTGTCTCACTAGGACTTGTTTCACTTGATTTGTTCCATCACATCTGCGCTATTTTTAAATTAGTTTTCTGTTTAAATTTTTTAAAAAAGGTCAAACTCTTTTCGGTAGAATGTATATATATGCCCTTATTAATTTTCTGTTAAACAAATGCCATCATACCCTGTTGATGAGAGAAAAACTACAATCGCAGCATATCAGGTGGAGATTTAGGGGGTACAAGCTCCTTCAACCAACGATAAAAATTGCTTTCAACCAAGGATAAAAAATGCTCCCTTGATCTTTGTCTTATTAGTGTGGTGCAATCATTTCAATATGGCATATACATGGAGGTTTGGAATATCCATCTACAGGCTGTCATTTTGTTTAGAAAAATGCTAATAAAGCCAGGTGATGTCATCCCCAACTTATTTGTGTCATCATTTGCAAGACATCATGCACTATTCTCTAAAAGGCGCACTTCACTGTAAACTAAAAATTTGAGTAATACTAAAATAGTAAAAAAAATGTTGTTTGCCCTTATTTGTAGAATCTCATTAGCCCTTTCTAAAAGGCAGAAAGGAGTGGATAAAAACCAGGGGAGGAATTAAAATAGGAAGGATATTATAAGGGTAACCTACCTGTCAATATAGTCCTTATACATCCTAGACAAAAAAATAATTTGAATTCTTAGAGAATGTGCCCTGTGATTTTGAATGGCCGGTGATTCAGATTTCGATGCCTTTTCTTGAATTCAATACCAATATTTCATTTCTTCTTATTTATTTCTCTGATAATTGGAGGGGAGAGAGAGGAATCAGTGCACCAAAAAAGACATATTTATACCGGTTCAAAACCGGTCATCTATATTTAGCACACACTATTTCACTTAAAATTTAAATGATGGTTTGCTTAGGAATCGAATCAAGACCTTCTCACTCCAACCTCATCGTTCTAATCATCCCACTCCACGTCATGTTCTTCTAATTAGAGTAGGATTTGCATATCATTTGACCTATATTTATCATTCAAATCTCTAAATAACTTTTTATGTATGCAAATGGAATTAAATAGAAAAGTTTTCAACTACAAAGATGTAAATCTCGTCAAAGCCTACTTTCATGTTAATTTATATTGAATCTGACTTCATTTGAATAAATTTATTATAAATAAACTATCATTGTAATGGTTATTTAGACATATATATTGCTTCAAATAAAAAGATGTCAGCTACAAATTAAGACAACATCATTAATTTAAACTATATGTCTTACATACACAGAGAGAGTATTAATTAGCACCAAATTCTCTGCATGCATGAAAATCATCGTATCAGCTACAAACTATATTTGTAAAAAATACTACAAATTATACAGAGGTTAATTCACCAACAGTTATTTCTGTGTTTTAAGGGTGAAGGACACAGAATTTCGCCGAGAAAAGAGATTTCGCGTTTATTGCAGTTACCTTGGACATGTAGTATAGACTATAGAAATACCGTTAATATTGTGTACTTTATTTTGCTCTTTTTTCTTGAAATTTCAAGCCCATACGTATAGCGTACGTACAATTGCAGTACACACGTCAATCCTTTTGGATAGGCTCTACGATATTTACGCAAGCGACCCGTGGCTACCTAGTTTGTTGCAAATAAATGAATCGACGATCCCATGTACGATGAGATAAGATTTGTTGGCTTTATATATGCTACATATATATTTCTCTAGACATGTATATATATAGTACACATATGTACTGAGAAAGTACAAGGGGCTTGGCCGTTTCCTTAGTCTCAAGGACAGATGAGATGCTTGACATTAATGCATTTTTCATTGGGTTTCCTACCATGCATTTTCTATTGATGATTTGTAAAGATCTTAATTATAATTCTTCGCCAATTCACACATAATCTATGTTCGTCTATCATAACAAGGCCTCAGAGAGGCTGCTGATATTGCTTTTTAGATTAAGAAAAAGGAATCCTATGAAACTCATGAAAAAAGTACCATACGCTTAAGGCATATGTAATGGTTGCCTCAAATTAACCAACACTGCAGTAGATAACACGGTTCACATTGTAGCAAATAAAATATAAAAGAGAAATGCAGGTAAATAGTTAAAAAAAAAGGGTGTGAATAGTAGATAGGATTTTTAGTTTGGGTCTTAGAATTGGCGATGACCTCACTTTCGGAGTCAAGAGAAAATAAAAAATGGAGGGAAATATCAACCATCCATGGAAAATATCGAAGGCAACGAGAGAGGAGCTAGCGCTCCCATATTTGCACCCTTCTAATTAGGATCAACTAAAGCAGAATCTTTTAGAAATTTGAAGGTTTTGGCTTTTGTTAGGACCATGCTAGCTCCACGTACTATTTTACCGAGCAATTAATCATAATTATGTGATGTCAGTGCATAATACTTGAGTGCTGATTAACCAAAGAAAGAAGTACGGCTCAGATATATCGGTACAGTGTTAAACATGTAAAACTAGCTTTGACCTTGCAAGTAAAGTTATTAGTATTATCCAGACTAATTCTGACGCCCTTGAACGCGTTTAATTAACAAGGGGATGCTAATTAAATCTAGTACTAGTAGTATAGCTGTATAGAAGCATGCATGTAGCTGATGATGAGTGATCAGTGCATGTGACGGGGGCTAGCTCGTCTGGTGGGCAGCTCGCGTGGAGACACGTGTCCGTTCCGTTGCGGGAGGGGGGACGCCGTTTCACGTGGACGCGGTCGGCCATCGACGTGTGAGTTGTGACGCGGCAAACACGTACTCAGCCCATCCAGCTTCTCTCTCCTCCTCGTTCTCATCTTCTCTCTCCTCCATAGCTTGGGCTTGGATCCATATATTCCATGTCCATGGAATCGGTTCGCCGCGAGCATAGCAAATTAGCAACCGGGGCCGGGTTGTGGGCGCATGCAATAATTCCATTCGGCTTGTCTCTTTCCGGCCTCCTCCTTCCTTGCTTTTAGTGCTGGCCATCAAAATTAATCATCAATGGAGGAATCTCCCCTCTCCGGTCCCCCCTTCCTCTGGCTGCAATTTGCTTGTTTTTTTCCCGCATGCGTGTGCTTTGGGTGCATATGTGGTTTAGTTTCGATCGCCCTAGATCTGTCTTTCTTCAGCTCCTGTTAGATGACCTGCATCTCTGGGTAATTGCGGATGCGCACTTTGTAATTAGTGAACCTAATGTACGACGGCCCTCCCCCAACCTATACTTTCTTTGTACTCTCTCCTTTTTATCAATACAAGACAGTTCCTCTGTCCCCTGTGCTCAAAAAAAAGTTTCGACCTGCAGCCTTAAATATTTATTATATAGCTACCATGCTATCCCACTAATTAATCTATACTTTTTTGCATCCACTAGTTAATGTAATTATATATACTGCAGAGATGTAGGGGCAAAATATGATTTTTAACATACATATATATAAACCATATTGAACTGCATAATTTATCTGGCCCATTGTTGCAATGTTCTATTTTGTTTTTCTTTTGGATGGTGAAGGATGATGGAATATCTAGGTATATATAGAGAATGAATAGAAGGACAAGCCTAGGTAACTAGGCATCAAGAGCCGGTTACTATAGTTTTGCTTCCATCACATGCGTCCCGTCATCTTGACCTAGCAAGCGAGAGAGAGAGATTCGTTTTTTACACTACGGTACTAAAGCCGGGGCAAGAGCACTACTGGCCGTTTTTAACAACGCTAGATAGTAGGAGTATTTTATTTGCTGGATAAGTTTGCCATGATCGAGGATTGGACAACTACATCCCATCTCATCTCACTAGCTAATCTCCTCAGCAAGGGGCCAAATATTTTGGTTGGCTAAAGTGACTTCCTAGAGAAAGACACCTGCTCTCCCTTATCCAAACCCTATAGTTAGCCAGGATGTGGACATGCATCGACCATCCATCGATCGATCGAGGGCAGTTAGGATGTCATATGTAATTAAGGCAAAAATTAGTATGATGTAATGTAAAAGGAATTGATGATCTCAAACGTACGTACCATGGGCTTAATTTAAGAGGTATAGTTAATTAAGAAGTGATATTTTTTAGATAGAATTACATGGTAGTAGCATTGTACGTATCATGTGCTACTATAATTAAGCTAACCCTGGCAAATTCCTATGTTTATGCGCGTAATGCTTAGCACCTAATTACAGGTATATTAGCATGAAAAGCACAGTTGCTAACAATGTTAAAACTCAATAATATCTCGTTACGAACTGTTGATCAAAGTTCAAGGCTAATTAATTACCGAAGTTTTCCACACAAAGAAAACTTTAATTGTCCATGATACACATCAAGCTTGTAAAGATCGCAAATGAAAACATGCGTGCATGTTTGAACAAGGTCTACGGTTGAAAGATTCATGGAATATAAATAAAACAGCATCTTATTCTATCGTGAGTATCGTGACAGCCAATTAGAGCATGCATGTCGCTGTCATGCTGGAATAATTGGACCTAAACTTCGATATATTGAGAAATTAACATTAAATACCTGTAAATTTGCCCTCAATAAAATTTCGGTCATCACAAACTTGTTGAGTCCAAGGGAGAAAAAACACATGCATGCAAACAAGCCAACATTGACTGTGCAGTTTTGGGTGACCTCCAGGCTAAGGAGGGAATCCAGAACAACATGATGGTATCTTTCTTCAGAGCGGTGGATTTTAAGGCACGCAAAGATCATCCATGCATAGAGAGATAAACATATGAGAGCACTTTGGATGTGCGTGTGCCTTGGCTGAGGAATCTCTCCCATCCAACCACCTAAAAGGAGGAGAATAGAACACAGTCAACACACACAGAGAAGAAGAATTAGAAGAATAAAGCTAGATGCCAGGAGAAGAAAACTGGTACCATGCATCAAGGACACACAGAGTATACAACATATTATATACAATATTGTATAAATTAATGGACTGTGTGCCCACATGAAAATGCAAAGCACTAGGTAGCTAGCATCTCATTAGTGATGAATTAGATTTCCTTTTGATCAGCTAAAAGCTCCTTTATTCTATATATATGATGCCAATTGCATGCGTGGATCGATGGGGCAGTAGTAGTGCTTCCGATCGATGCCCTCCTTTGTGGTGATGCCAACCCTCTGGTTGCACTGCTTTCTAAATTGTTAGTGCATGCATGCAGATGATTCTCCTCTCCTCCCACATGCGATAGGTGTAGACACAAAAGGTTATATGCATACAGCAATGATTATCTCCAAATTGATCGATCTTCCAGCACAAGCATGTCTCCCCGTTGAATGTATTCCAATCTTGCTATAGACAAAGAACTAAGAGCAAATCTAGGTGGCATAATACTGTAGCAAATATTGTTGAATTAATAGCAGTTTGAGTAAGTATGATAAATAATACACTTGAAATATAACAAATATAACAAAGCCATGAATGAAATTCAGAATCATGAATTCTTCAAATATAAGCAATAAAACCGAATAAATTCATGATCAACATTAACTTAGAAAACATGGCGGTGTCCAAACTAATATAACCAGCAACAAGCTCAGGTTAAATTAGTGTTGTTTTGCTTTCAGATTGCAAATTAAGGGTTGCTAATTAAATTAGCCTTCCAACAATTAATTTGGGCTTGATATCACTGGTTGTATAAACTGTAAATTAGGATCCTAAACCTTAGAACAGCACTGCTCAAAATCTAATACTTATAGATTATTAATCAGCAAGTAAAGCAATTAGCAACTCAGTAACAGTAGGTTAAATGATCAAGATTGAATCGGCCAGAATGAAACAGCAGCTCAAAAACAGCAACGAGAACACAGTAGTGTTCTGTTCTCAGGCCGATTACAATCACTAATTATCTATCTGAGTATAATCGCATAATTGGATATATCCAGTAAACCACACCGAGAGCTAGTACAAGAAATAATAATCCAACAACACAGATTATGAGCAGTACTTATCTAGGTAAAGTAAGATCCTTAAAACAAATTATTTTAGCCTCAATTTAGTGCAATCATCATCAAGCAGATTAAAGCCCACAAAGATCACAGTGCATATACCCTAATTGAAATCGGTTCCTATTCAAAGAATAGGCCTCCAGAAAATCCAATTGGCCTACTGCACAAGAGAAGAACAGAAAATGCTCACAAAGTGCCGAAACCGAACAAGCAAAGAAGAAGCAAAGCGCGCACGAAGCACTGTCCCAGAAATCAGATCGCCGTGCTATAGAAGCACCACCGGCGAAGAGACCCGGAGATACGATGCCGTTGCCCCCACCACGGCCAAGCCGAGGAGAGGACCCGAGGAACAAGAAGGAGCAGCGACGAGTTCACGGCGACCACCCCGTGGCCACCGGGAACCAGAGCGAGGAACCTTACACCACCACCACGGCCGACGCCGGCAGCGAGCCCACAAGCTCACGGCGAGCAGCAGCAGTAGAAGCACTCAAGGTCAGGGAAAATAGATGGGGAATGCAATACCGATCCAAAAACACATAAAGAGAGAGGGCTTCCCTTTATGCAGCGTCGGCGCAACAAACCCCGAGAGGTCCGGCCACCACGGCCACGCGCGCAGGCGCTCCCACCCCAGGCGGAGTCAGCCGTTCCAGCCACTCCAACCGCCACCGCCGGATTCACAGGGAAACCCTTCCTCTGTGTGCTGCTGTGCAGCTACCTCCCTTCGTATAAACCAAGCCAACGGGCTAAGGCCTAGAGGCAAAAGCCCAGCAGATATAGAGGGGCTGCTTGAGGGAAGGGATCTTTTACATGATAGTGTAATTTGTGAAGAAATTTTATAGGGGTGGATAGAGGGGACGCTAACAGTGTTTAGAGGGGAGATATAGAGGGGGAGTTGGAGTTGCTCTAATAGACGAAGGCGCGCGCGGTATCTATTTTATCAGACGATGCATATATAAGTGTGTGTGTGTGTGTACGTATATATATATACGTATTCCATCTTAGCGTGTTACAATGAGGGCTTAAGCAAAAGCTCTCTCCTTTTGATCAATGCAAGGTAGTTCTTCTGCCTCTTTGCTTAAAAAAACAATCAGGGCTAAAACAAAAGTTGAAGATTAGCGAGCAGCTCGATATTGGTTTTAAAAGAAATTAAGATTTTTGTAGCTCTCAATTGAATATTGAGTCAAGTTTAATTGAACCGGCATCAGTTCTATTTATTTTTAAATTTTTTTTGAAAATTCTTTGAAATAGAATGTTTGCACCGATATGCATTTCATAGTGGCATATTGGATATCTTATAATTTACGGTGGTATTTCTAAGATATTCAAGTTAATTTTATCAGTCGCAGATATACTTTTTAGAAAATAGAAGGCAAAAATAACACTATTAAATATAATAATGCATCAAATACTAGTGAAGTGATAAAGAGATAAAAAACATTTTTTTGCCCTACAAAAGAGATCAATTTTTTAAAAGCATTTTTTCGAAAATCTTTTGAATGCAAAGAGCCCGGCTAATTTTGAAAGGAAATGAGTTTTTGCCTTTCAGATGTTGAAATATCTAATGGGCGCATCTTCCACGTGGAAACATGCATGGAGCAGGAGCTAGCTAGGTAGGGACTAGGGAGTGTCAATGAGCTGTGTTTTTTCCTTGTTTATGATGTTGATCGCACGTCAGCGTCTGTGGCAGACGATAAGTCCTGCTACTAATCCAATAATTAACTCCTTAACGCAGATCGATCGAGCAGGCTAGCTGTAGCTAACGCATGCATATGCATATGCATGCTAGTACATGCAGGCCCTGGAATATTCATGTGGATCACAAGGGATCCAAAATTCCAATCAATGGACGCTGGCCAGCTGCCAGGTGGTGGTTGGCACTATATATGCATTGTACCTCCCAGTAGAAGTGTGTGTGCATATATATATAAAGTACAAACATATATGAATTTTATAAAATATATATGGCTCCTGGTTGCATCGAGGAGGCAAAGGTATATATCGCCATGCATGGACACAAACATATATACGGCCCCTGTGGCCTCCTATGGCTGTTCGTGCGATTCACGTCCCTTTCTCTCGCTCCTGCTGCCTGTCGTGTCTCGCTAATGAGCCCATCCCCTCCAATCAGAGAGAAGCTTCCCATTGACAGCTATGGCTTTGATTGATCGTATTGTTCTCGATCATCCTTGCGCATTTTTCTAAGACTTGGAACTGATATGGCGTATATATATAGTTTAACTTTTTAATTATCGGATAGTTATCTTCCATGCTACTCCTTCAGAAACAGTTTAATTTCTTTGGTGCCATCACTTGGGGGCTCATATCTTTCATATGTCACTGCACTTGCTCGTTCATCCTCCTTATACATGCCACCGGTGAATATTTTTCCCTTTTTTTTATTTAAGCTATATTGACATTTCAAAAGTTCTTTAAGAAAATACAGTTACAAAGTATGAAACCGCATGAATCTACAAAATATCAGTATTTTTAAGATATATCTTTACTGTTTTTAAAACGTTCTATGTGTAGGTTTAACATTTTAAACTTTTTATAAAGATACCTAAAAGAGATATAGATGGAAAATATTTCATATATGCTAACATTGTGATTTTATGAAATTCCTTTGGTATGTTTATATAGCTTAAATAGAAAAGAGAAGTTTTTAGCGATGTCATATAAAACAAACATTAAAGTTATTGTGATAACGAATAAGAAAGTGATAATTAAGCAATGACACGTAAGAGACTTGGCCAGTTACGTAAGGCATAAATTTTGACCCTTAATTGTACGGTTACTTTTATAGATTAGTTCAAAAATATGTAAGAACAACCTGCTAAAAATGTAACTAGAAATTAAATTTTATAATTATATTGGGTACCTCACCATAATTAAGGAAAAACCTTTAGCTCATTTGTATCATTACAACCTAAAAACTAAAATATTATCGGTGTATAGATTGTTAAAATGTTGAAATTAATTTCATTGGAAGTTTGGAGAAAATAGTAAACGAAATTGGGGACAGGGTATATATATGCATGCATGCTCACGCATGGCATGACAAGGTTGCACGTTTTCTCTTTGCCGCCCATGGTTCCTCTTCCCAATTTCAAACATAAGGAATGAAGTAGGTGAACTATATCTGGTTTAGAGCTTTTTTCCTTTGAGGTACCACGGGAACTACGAGGTGCCATGTTAGAGGCAAAAATCAATGTTACAATTTTTTGGCATAGCCGACCCAGGGTAGTGGTGTGGGGCACTGGAAACGTGAGGCAACGACATGGTTGACTTGTGGCAATAATGGCAAGGAGCGACAATGGGCGGCAATGAAGGAGTGTGGGGCAGCATCAATGGGAGGCGTGGTGGCGTGGGGGCGATGCCGAGAGAAGGTGTGAGGTGGTAACAATGGGAAGCTTGTGGCAAAGGCGAGAGGAGGCGTAGCATGGTGTAGGATTGCACATGTTAGTGAAGAGGGAAGGCGTATTGTATTAATGAGTGTAGGCATTGAACAACAAACAAGTGGCACTATGGTATATATGTATGGGGACGGCGGTTGATTGTGCCTAGAGAGATAGAGAGAGAGCGCTATGAGAGGGGGCAATATTAGAGGAGAAAATACCAAACTGTCTTTTACTTTGTTGCCTGGTTGGCATGAGAAGGTAATGGAAGGGGGAACGAGAGGTGTGTGGGACGAAAATCCCCTGCATCACCCTAGGGAAGTGAATTCCCTCCCTTTAAGTCACAAGTTTTTATTCACTTTTTCAATTCTATTCAAACAATCAATAGTTTTTACAACCAGGTTAGTCTATTAATTATCATCCTTTTTTTCTTAATTTCCTCCGACCAACCATATTGTTACTACCTCTAGATGATGGATATGTGGCATCAGGAGGTATTACTTATTGAGAGAATGCATTGGATCTAGCTCAATGGATTTGGAGACTTATATCTCTAGATATCTTTAGACACCAAGGATCATTAAAAAAAGTTCTCTAATTTAATACATATTCCTTTTAATTTTTAAACTACAAAATTGTATACGTATTACGTCTAAATAACATCCAATGGCAACTGTAGCATGCTTTAATTAGGGTCAAGTCTATTATAGTTACTTGTAGGCTCATTTTTTGGACTTATCAGCCTAATGGACTATCTACGTTTTGAAAAGACATATGTTTTGGGTTTTTTAGTCCATTTTTTCGCTGTCTCGAAGGTACGTGGGTCCTAAAGCTTTAAAAAGCAAATCAAACAAAATAGATCCGAATCTCGAGACTAACACGAGAAGTTCTCGAAATTCAGTCATTTTGGTCATTCAATACTTATTGTTATAATGAGCTTTTGACCACAAATCATATAATACGAGCTTAAATATATAACATAATTTTAAAAAACAGATTTAAATATTTTCTCAAAAAAGTATAAATATTAATCTTAAAGACCAGTAGGTTTAATTAAGCTCAAAGTTTACTCACTACAGTTCTGATTGACTGTCACTTGCCAGCTGAATCACAAGCCTAAACTAGGTAGCTTGGATGTTGGGACCTAACCTTGGTCGTATGCATCGGAGGATCTAAAAGAAAGAAAATGCCTCTTCTGCACTAATCTAACCTGCATCTTATTAATTGCCCCTTTGCTCAACCTTTGAGTCATTCTCTCTCGAATGTGTTGACCCAGATGCATTGTTAATAGATGATCTCGATGCAAGATTCCAACACAAGGACAAGATGATAACATATACTACTAGAACATTGTAATCTAGAAATCTAGAATCTTGAGAATATCTTGTCAAGATTCGATCGCCAGCGAATATTATCGGAAGATGGATCGAAAGCCTGGCTAGACTGATCAAGAAAGTCTGGCCATTTGACCAAACATGCAAACCGGCACATTTCGATTTTAATATATTTGTGAAGTAAACGTCCATTTCAGCAAATTAACTAATAGAGGAGTTATTATTAAGCCGCCCTAGTTAATATTGTCTGCTCCTTACACGCGTGATTTCTCTGCTAATTTGGAATTAATTTTAAATTTAGTTGTTTGTCCTTAATCAATAAATCAGTATCCGTGAAAGGGCTACCTAGGTGCATGCATGAATAACAACAATAAATCGATGCTAAAGTATACGAAAAACCAAGTGGGATTCCTTTACCTCCTTTTTTTAGTTTGAGATTTCAATGCATCTTCCTTTTTTTTATGTATAAGCTGCGATATATTCAGAAATATTGATAGCTGGCCGGAGATTGACAAAACTAAGCAACTGTCAAGGAATAGTTGAGGAGTTAAGTTGCATTTATCATGTATATAACCCTCATACCATCCATGTGCATAGATCAACTTAATTCGATCCGAGATTTAGTATGCAATTCTCGTTTATATCGAACCTTGGGGTCACTTACTGCTCCAATGTCCACAAACGTCCATCCCATTGCGTGGTTGCGTGATTGGGCTAATCAAGCCATGCATATCACAGCTAATTGGGATAATTAATTACTACGTAAGAAGGCTTACGCATGCCCTCAAGGAAAAAGGGTTCATGCATTAATCATGTCCTTAACCCTCTTTACATCCATGTGCAAACATATCACACACATCACGCACTTTCCTTTACAAGATCTACCTTATCGTACCTAAGCTAAACAAATCCACCTTATCATACCTAAGCTAAACAATGTTTGACCTAGAAGATGTTCATATCATATTTCTAATGGTGGAATAGGACCAAGTGCCCACCCCAAGTCCCCAACCCATAAAAAGTTTAAAGTTAATTGACTTTTCTCCTTTTTGCTTGCCTATTGACTTTGTGCTTCAATGTCACCACCAAGAAGAACAAACAACTGTGTGCACTGCTGGCTTCCCTGGCCTAAGTATAAGCAACTCAAGATAAAAGTGTCGCTCATTTTTTTTCTTGCTTTCTCTTAGTCCTAAAAGCTTGAAAAAAGAACTGAGTGGCTCTTTTGTTTCAGGCCGGCAAACCCCATCAAATCTTCAGGGAGCACACCAACACAACACATTGGGCTGCACTGCACTGCACTTCACTTTTGTCAGTTTATCCTCCTTATCTGTCTGCCCAAAGTGCAGATATTTACCTACCTTGACCTTCTATTTCCTTCCTTTCTAACTGGTCCCCTTTGTCTGCGCTCTGCACTGCATTGGCACAAAATTTCTCATGTATGTAGCTCCACCTTAGAGCTGAAAAAGAACAGTAGCAACAATGTCAACATGTCATAGAGAAATGAGCCCATGGATGGAGTAGCACCCAGCTGGTAGAAGTAGCACACATGTTTCTTTCAAGGAAAAGAGGATGGGGGAGAAAAGAGGCTAGTGCAAGTGTATAAGTTAGCCATAGATGATAACTACATTTTGCCGTGCCACGGGGCACGACCATGGAAGTAATGAAAAAGAAGTAGTTCTGAACTGATTCGGGAAGAGTAGCAGGCAGGCAAAGCGACAGCCATTCAGTTAAAACACTGGGGAAAAAACTCTCTTTTGAGTATCATGACAGATGGAGTAGCAGGGAACTTTCACTAAGTTTTCAGATACCAAAGTGCATGTTTCTGAATTTGACACGGCTGTGAAAAGCATAGAATCAAATACAGCTAGCTAGCTTGATGATCAGATCAATTTGGAAGGAACCCTTCTGGTCCAAACCCCAAAACCCAGATGATTCTTTACTTACTGAACTGGTTTTGGCCTGGAATCTGGCATCTTCAGACCAACTTGACACAACCGAACCTATTCCACCAGTCACTCTCACCGCAAAAGATACAAGAAAAAAAAAAGTTCTATGCTGCTAATTGCAGAATCATCACGAACTGATCCAACCAGAAACGAGAAGCAGCATCTCAGCAAGTAGCAGCAGCTGCAGCTGAAAAGCTATTTGACGGCCAAATCGGAGGACACCTGTACGGTAGGAGCAGCTTCAGTGGTCACACTTGCAAGTGCAACTAGGAGCAGCGAATCAGCGGTTCATCGATTTTTTTTCGCCCCTTCTGCTGCCCGCGTGATGACAGGTACTGACTGCAACATGGTTCACGCTCTGGAGCTCGATCGATGGATGGATGGATGGAGCGGCTGGAATCTGCCCCAATCTCTAGCGATATGGACGCCAACTAGAATCCACCCACTAATCACAGTGACCCGATCTGGACGTATGGCGTCCACACGCTCCCAGCTCCAGCTCCCGTTTTATTGGCATTAGGAAAGAAATGAACTAACATCTGCATCTGGGGCATTTAACTTTGGTCCATGCTTTGTAATTTGGTTTCACTTGGTTATTATTAGTTGCTTTTTTGCTTTTGTTTGAGCCTGCGTAAATTGGAGGCCAGGATGCAATTTCCATAATTTTAAAAAAGTTCTAAAAATTCACCTAAACTAGTGTGGTGATGCATTTATTTTCTTTGATTTAATGACCTATTTATCTTTTGCACACTAAAGGTATAAGACGATGAAAACATGTAGGAAATGAATGTTTGATCCAAGAGAGCGACGTTTCATCGTGCTTGTAGAGTTTCATGCGTTGTGCACTTTTTTTTTAAAAAAAAAAACTCCGCTCCTCTCTTTCCTCCAAGCCGGCCGCCACCTATAGTCGGCAACCACCACTCCAGCCGTGCTGCCAGCACATGACCACAACGGTACGGCCTGGACACAGGCGTGGCGTGGAGTGGCTCAGCGAGATGTCTAGAGAGGAGACATGAGGCAACACTAGCGTGGTCACGGCCAGCCGGGGCAGAAGTCACCGTCGGTGGTGATGTCGGGTAGGTGGCGGCTTGATGGGTGCGACTCGACATAGCTTTGCGTGGCACGTAGCACTCTGGCATGAGCGGGTGTTGCTGTGGTCTTTGGTCACTCATGGTCGACATGGTGGTTACCGATGGTGGTGGCAGCGGGTGGCGGGCGGTTCGGTAGAGGGAGGAGGAGAGGAAAGGAGAAGGAAGAATGATCCGATTATTTTTTATTTAAGGTTTTAAGGGTTTCTTGCAAAAATCAATTGACATGGGTGAAAACTGATCTCGGATGTTGTTGTGCAACTAACGGTTTAGATAAGCAGAGGAACTTTAAGGAGCTCCAATGGCCATTGCATAACATGAATTTGCAGCGCCTATGAATATCCTGAAAACACACTGAAAATCACCTTGTTGCTTGTAACCGACGTTCGTGAACGCCTCAAATCAAACTAGTTTTTTTTTTTTTGAGAGAGAGAGGTCTCAAATCAACTAGCTAATCCAACGTTTATACACGCGAAACTCGAGGGGTATATATTTGTCGTATAAATTAAAGCACCTAATAACATTAAATGCCAGGTAAGACAGACTTTCGGGGCATTTACGTATGGAAAAAATAAATGCCAGATTTAAGAATATCTTACGGTGGGTCTGGATAATTAAGTACTCTACTGTCTATTTTTATAAGTTGTATTTTAATTTAAAAAGTCAATATTTGTAAGTTTAAATCAGTATTTAGTAAAATTATATGCATCATAATTTGAGTACACGCCAAACTCTATGATTTATATATTTGTCATACATATAAATTAAAGCACCTAACATAAATTAAAGCACCTAATAACATTACTCCATGCCAGATAAGATAGATTTCGGGGCATTTACATAGGGAGGAAAAATGAATGTCAGGAAATCTATGGATATCTTGTAGAGGGACTAGATAATTAAATACTCCAGCTGTCTATTTATGTAAGGAGTAATTAGTAAAATTATATGCATCATTTGGGTACAAAATTTGTATCAATATGTTTGTGCGTGGAATTTCTTTTCATATAATATTATTTGTGGTAACTGAAAATATATAGTAAGAGACAAAGTTTTACTCAAATCAAAATATGCTCTATACAAGCGGATGACGGGATGAGTGGAGTATATCACCAAGTTAACGGCGCCATGCCAGCCTACCACCAAAGTCTCCATATATAATTCCCCTTTGGGAACGAGGCCAGAAAATCAATCCAGTTCCAAAATTTCTAATTTTCATGAATTTTATCAAAAAACGGCCGGTATTTTTTAAATCCTTTTTAAAAAATTAGCCAGCTTATTATCACCGATGAAATCGGATTTTCCATGTTTGCAACTCGAGAAATTCCACACGTTTTTTTTTGACACCATCTGCGGCAGAATCCGTATGATATTTTCTTTGTGTGCGCGTTCTCGAAAGATAAGGAATATTTGGATGCGGAGGAGAAAGCAAGGAACACGGGGGACGTACGGTGGCCGGAGACGGCAATGCAAACAAACTGCACACTGTTGATGCGTACACGAGCAACTGAGCAAGAGCTAGCAGCAGCAGCAGCAGCTAGCTAGCTAGAAAGCTACATGAATTCATGTGTATCACAAGACAAGAAGCACAGTGGACTGGATTCGATTCTACGAAGCATATTCATGGCCGCAGTTTGCATCGACAGGGACTCATGACTGCTGCTGATTGTTTCCTTGTTGCAGCTGCAGCTGCTCGTACCTGTACTGTACAGGAGCCGTCGCCGACGCTCGGATATACGTTCCAACTCCCAAGATTCGTGTGCAGCGTGTAGATGGCTTGCATTCATGGAATGGAACCTGTCGTCGCCGTGAAAGCTGCCACTGAGGTGTCAAAAGTTGCTAAAAATTTTAATCTGAAAAAATTATGATCCTTCGAGACGTTTGAAAGAGTTTAAACAATTATTTTAGGAACTAAGAAGAACTAGTTAAAATTCAAAAAACAAAAGACTACAAAGTACAACGTAATTTAATCTGTAAAAAATTAATTTTCATCTAATTTAATTTATTTTAAGCCGAAAAGAACGATGCGTGAACCAAGAGGCAGGGATAGACGAGTGATGTTCATTGAAACGAGGGCCAGCACAATTACAGGAGGGCGGCCGAGCTGCACGTACGTACGGCTGGGGCCCGGCCCAGCTCCCGCACGTCTGGGAGGGGCGGCCTGAGATGGGCCTGAGACGGCCCAGATCGCCTAGCTCTGGCCCATTGGTGGCGACCACCGGGGCCAGCCCAGTGGTGGGGCTGTGTCTCCAGTGCCCGCAACCGCAACCACACATGTAGAACAAGGCCCTTTCGGGTGGGCGTTTTCAATATGTGGGCCACAAAACCACCGTAGATAGAGTGGCTATTTTCCTTTTCCTATTAAGAAAACGTTTATGAATAGGAACGAGTGAAAAAGATTCGCCGATGACAATCCCCGCTGCCACTGCCGGACTTCTTAAGTCCAGAAAAATGCCCCACGCAGATTTGGTGAAAAAGCCTGAGTGAAGTAAAAAAGGATCTCAAACCTGCGAAATAGCTAAATGTAAACACTACGAAGGAAAACTAATCCGACAAAAAAAAGTTTTAAACTAAAGAGGGAAAAAAATGGCCCATGCAGGTCTTGAACCTGCGAGTTCGATTCGACGTTGTGCTAAGTAGGTTGGAACTTTAGTTTTTTTAGATCGTGATCTGCTCGGTCATAAGTCGCCACAGACTTGAGCGCTGCTAAATTCCATCTTGGTCACTTGACCGACCCAAGTTAAGCTAGGAGCTCGATCATCGCTCGCTCATTTCTAACAAAAACTAGCATAAGTCGCAAGGAGCTCTTCTTTTTTCATTTATGGCACCATATTCTCTAACCCGCATGTCCCTCTTTCTCTTTCTTCTCTCTCCCGTCTACTCTATCGAAATAGTCAAGGAGACGCCACCTCTACTCATCTCCACCTTGCGGTACCATTCCATCCTCTTCACGCCATCCTCCTCCCCACCTCCTCCTTTAGATCTGGTAAGCGGCAACCCTCGTCGCGATTTGGTCTTCTCTCCTTTACCATAACAACGATAACCTTTTATTAAGCTCGCGAGCTTTTTACAAGGCTGGCCAAACCTGGTTTCTAGATCGGTCATTCCTCTTGGCTTGGCTCGACTCAGCTCTGTAACCAAACGTGCTGAGCCGAGTGGGGTGCCATCTCCCATCTCCCACAAACTCAACTAATTTCCACCCCTAGTCCTGGATATCCCACATGACTTTACTAGTTGACTGACTCTTTTATTCTTCTCTATTGCCCTATCCCTTATCAAAACTTTTTCTTCATTTTCCCTTGGCCACGTATTCTCAGCCACATAGCTTTTATCCACTCCATCTTCGCTTCGTGCATAACCCATCTTAATGACGACACTCTAAAAGAAAGTGTCGGTGCCGGCGGGGGCACAAGTGCACCATCCGCAGGATAGTCAGAAACAAAGAGCCCTCTTACAATGAGGAGGAAGATGAAACCCTAAATTTAGTGTAAAACATTATCACGTGAGTACAAAACATCTCACTTGATCTTGTAAAACCTCCTGTTTGTTGTACTAAAATATTTTTTTCAAATGTTTTACCGTTAGAACATTTTTTTTGTTTGTTAATGTCTCATGAAACACTGTGTTCCGTGGAACATCCCGTGGATCATTTTTCATTTTCTGTTTATGTTTTAGTAATAAGATTCCCCATTTGTTTTTATGGAACATTACATTTGCTTGCTCTTGCAGAGCACTTGATATTAAATATTTAAATATTTTAGTATTTTCAATTAAAATGCTTCGTCGGTTATTTTTCAATGACAATATTATAATTCAAGTGATTATGTAGTTGGCTATAAAATTTCGGTGCTTCGATCAATTGTCTAAATGCCAGATTTAAACATTGTCTAAATCATATTTCGGTGCTTCTTTCAAAATGTTTCAATCAATTTACTTTGAAGTGAGGCATGCCGCATGCATCTGGATATACAGGCATGCATCTCCATCACCATCACCATGTACGGAGTACATACATGCGGAAGAACAGTTTTCGGGAGCGGGAAAGGGAGCCAATGGTTTCAGGCAACTACCTCCTTTCCTTCCAAGAACGAACCTGCAGGCCCCAGAATACACGGGAGGGACCTCGTCGTCGTCGTCTCCGTCTCCGTCCACCCTCCCTCCTCCGCCTCTTCTCCCCGCGTCCTATGCCATTGCCATCACGCCCACGCTTAGGGATTTCTCCCCTTCCTCCCCCTCCTCCTCCCTGCTTGAGTTGGCGCGCCCGTGTGCAGTAAGGCGGCAGGATGTGTTTTTTGGAGGTTGTTATGGAAGAAAGCAACCATTTACATCTCCGTTAAGAAAAAAGAAGGGGCTCTATAATAGGAAAGTGCTGTGTACGAAGAACAAATGCATCGTTTAAAAAAAAAGTATCAGAAGGAAGCAGACCTTAATCAAATAAAAAAAAATCCATTCCTGCGTAGGGAACAACTGACGCTCTCATACCATGGTACAAAAAGCAGACGGCCATAATTATACATGCAGCAACGGACATCGTTTCAGTTTTATATCACAGGCTTGGTATGAGCAAAATGAGGAGCTCAGCTCCTTAAACATCAAGCTTGCAAGCAGATGTAAGGCAAGCATGCAGCCGCCCTAGATGGTTATTATACTACGTGCGCAGCACGCAGTAAGGGCCTGAGACGGCGGGGTTCTTAAATAACGCACAACAAAAGCATGATCATGGTGAACCGATAAAGATAATCAGATTGACCATCATCATAACATCGCTAGCCTATCCAAGGATTCATCACCGAGCAGCAGAGAGCATCGAAAAGAACTTCAGAACAGCTTCCTTTTAGCAGTGGAGGCAACGTCGCTGTTTTCGGAGAGGCGCTTTCTGCGCAGTGTAAACACAAAATAGTGAGTGGTACATACAACAAAAGGCAATAAATAAATAAAGAAGAATAGTAGGTCTGTACATACTGCGCAGCCGGGTCCTATTTGGACAGCTCAGAACAGCAAGCAGCATCTTGGTCACTAATTTCCTAATTAACAAAACAATGTAAATAAGCATCATAAATTAGTCAGGTCGGTAAGCTAAACTGGCAAATATAGTACGCTTAGGCTACCTGTTCAGGTGGTGCACTCTGAAGCAGGTCGCTAGCCTTATGAGCAACATTAACAGAAGTAGCAGCGCTGTCTTCCGAACCAGCAGCTAATTCGGTCCCTGCGGCAACTCGAGACCGTCAATAGCCAGGAGCGACCACAGCCTTCGTTAAGAATAAATTAATAAAGTGACGCATTGGCAATGTCTCTTTTCAGAATTTGGGAAACTGAAGCCAGTTTTATTTAAGACATGAAACAAATGAAGACGACAGAAAAGTATTAGAGCACCTGAAAAATTGAAACCGGTTTTTATTTAGGCCACGAAACATAGATGAGAAGGACAGGAAACTATAAGAGGGCCCGGAAAACCAGCCTGTGCTCTGATAAAGAATGACACCCAAACATCTCATGCAATAGATCTGCGTTTGTACACTGTAAAAAGATGGGACCAAAGCAAAAAGGAAATCCTCCCTGTGCTTTAATGGATAACTGTCCCCTACCATCACGTGGAATAAACCCTATATCTGTTGGTTCTTACAAAGCAACCAACCACCACAAAATAAACAAAACCTTTTTAGTTTACAGAAAACAAACCTAAAAACTAATTCGTAAACTGCTAGACCATACGGCATGCGCTATCCACGGCCAAATAACGCGAAAAGCAAAGATGCGACCACCAAATAGAAGCAAAGCACAATTCAATGAGCTAAATCGCTAAGCAACCAACCGGCTTGCTATGAAGAAGTGTATATGTAACCTCTAATTGCACGCTATGCAATGCGTAAAAGACATGCGAAAAAAAACGCTGAGAGAGGAATATGAACACCCTACCTTCGATGCATGAACGGCACCGACGAATTTAACTAAAAAAACAAACCTTGAAACTGAGCTCGAACACATCTGTAAATGCTCCATGGCAACCAACCTGAAATGATAGCAGCACATAACAAAAATCATATAGCACATTGCACAGCCTCTTAAAAAATGGGAAAGCAATGGAACACCAATGAGCTGGAAGAATAGAAATTTCTAGGATTTTTTGCTTAACTCAATCAGTCCTACATACCAACGTAATACTGTGGTCCCTGCAGTACTGTAGGAAAGTAATTAGTAATTGGTGAAAGTACCAACCTAGTTTATTAAGTAAACAAATCTATACTAAGAATGGTACCCCCACATAATAATTAGCACTGCAGAGAAGTTTTAACTTGGTTTACTAAGTCCCCAAAGGCTGAGATGATACAAATTATATGTAGAGGCTTGACCAAGATCTCAATCAAACCAAAACAGGCAAGGGGCCAAACACCGAAAGGAACCACAACACAAAGGAATTATATAACAGAAACAAAATCCAGATTAACAATTAGCAGTCAACACATGGTACAATTAGCCCCTTAGACCTAACAAAGATAAATAAAAAACCATGAAACAAACAAACAAAATCTAACTTGATAACCAACATTGTCCATACAGTACAATTAGGTCCTCAGACTTAACATAAGTAAATAAAAAAATTTCTTGCTCGAGTTAATCTTTCTATCGAATTAGAGCTGCACATTCAGCCCAAGACAATACCTAGCATATAATATGAACATTAATTTGATCTCCCAATCCCTTAGGTAAAACTCTTAAGGCTACGGAACAGAAAGTAAATAACCGACACACCTTTATGAACAACTGGTTTCAGCAGAGAATCATTCTAGTTCTTTTATTAGGTTGCGACCATAAATTCAATCTAAGATAGCGGTAACCACTGGGCATGGGCTCCAATTTGACTTCTTAAAGCACCGAGAACCAAGATAAAACAACCTATACCTAGGCCATCGACTAAGCCATCAACTCCAAAAAAATTCAAAGGAGAGAAAGACTCAAAGAGATTAGCCAGCCACAGCTACAGAATGGGAATCAGAGAGGCAACATACCTCTTGTGCCAACGGCATATAAATGATGTATATTTAGATTTCTAAACCCGAGATCACCTGAATATTTTGCCAAACAAATGTATTTAATAAAGCCAATCATTCTGCAAGAAAGAAAAATCAATAAGTTACTTGCATGTACTAAAAGGCATACTAAATTGAGCTGCAAAACTAGAAAGCAAAGCCAAACATGCTAAAATCTAAGACTTGAGCACAACAACTGCACTGTGAAGCAAAACATCACTGAGAACAAAAGCTTCAGAGGAAGGGGCCAGCCGATGCTGACGATCGACGGAGGATTTGTTCAGCTAATCGGTAATATGCTATAGTAAACAAATTGGCTTACAGTGATACACCGTTCCAAATCAACCTCAACTAACAAAAGCTCAACCTAAAAAGAATAATATGACTCATACCCTAGCTTATGAAATGCAGTGGCAACGCGAAATGCTATAGGATAGAAAATGGAGCAAATCATCACACTATGAAATAGCAGGACGTTACCTTCATGGAGAGCCTATATTCGTGGCTATAGGGAGAGCATGGGGGAAGGGCAAGGCAGAGGGGTATCACTGCACCAGCAAGGAGGTGAATAAGAGAGCTAGCATGGGGCGACGCGTTCGTCGGGGTAACGGCACCCCGCTCCTTCCCCTACCAACGGATCCAACCTCGCAGAGCCCAACCGTCGACGGATCCGGCCTCACTTGAACCCGGCGGCGTCGGATCCAACCTGCACTGACGATGGGAGAAGACCATCAGACCACGGCGGCGGTTGTGGAGAAGACCATCAGACCAGCAAGGTAGAGGGGTATCACTGTACCAGCGGGGAGGTGAAGAAGAGAGCTAGCGTGGGGCGACGCGTCCGTGGGGGGAACGGCGGCCTGCTCCTTCCCCGACCAACGGATCCAGCCTCCCAGGGCCCAACCGGTTACGGATCCGGCCTCGCCGGAACCCGGCGGCATGGGATCCAACCTGCACGGACAACGGGAAAGGACTGTCAGACCATGACGGCGGCAGTGGAAGGAGAGGAGGTCCGCAGGGGCAAAGGACAGCGGCGAAGGAGGAGAGGAGGAAACAGCTTGGGGATGAAACGGCGGCGGTGGGGTGGGCAACCGGCGCCGTGGGGGAGGCGGCGGAGCAGGGCACGGAGGAGAGACCGAGAGGGGGGAGGAGAGAGCTTTTTTCGTGGGAGCCATCGGGGTGAGGCCGACCCGGCGTGAGGGCTAGGGTTGCGAGAGGCAGAGAGGTGAGAGCCGGGGGCATATCAGCGGGTGGATGGACCGCGGGTTAATTTATCAAATGACAGGGGCCTTTTAGCAAAAACGTCAGGGCAGAATCTGGTGTCGACCGCACACAGCCGATCCGGCGGGCCGAAAAATTCCAGGCGACGTGGGGGGCTCGCGAGGGGCGCTCGCTGAGCTCCCCGAGCGCGCTGCGCCCAGGACGATCCACGTGGCGCGAGGGGGCAGCTCCCTAGCAACTTTGTACTATTTATTTACTAGCAGAGTAAGCGAGCCCATGGCCCTCCGGTTCAGAGATCGGTTACGCTAGCCATCACCTGGTAATGCATTTCTATATGCCATGGCAATTAAACAAAACAGACAAACAATATAATTTGTACGGCACATGTGACACATCTCAAAACGTTTACTGCAAGATATAATTTGGATGAGAGAAGTATCTTAAACATATCGATGCAATTACACTTTTTTGCAATGAGATACATATATCAACGTGGCATATATTAGATTGCAAACAGTGACTCTGAACACAGATCCATCCCTTAAGCATTTCCCTCCTGCCCAAAAACGGTTAGACTGATGAGAAATGCATCTACCCATCAAAGCTAGCGGGAAACATCATAGTAACTGATGGCTTTAGTTGCTTCCTCTCCTCGGCTAGAAAAGAAAAAAATATAAGCCATACTGTAAATACATTTAATGTTAAAACAAATCGCAACAAAATAAATAATGGTAGCATGTTAAATCATGGTTAAAAATTATAGTAAATATATTTTTGGGGATGCAGAGCCAGCTATTAAAAAGTTTTTTGAGATCAATTGTAAACATATATAATATGAAATTTAACATATATAATAGTGTCCTATTATATATAAAAACTTAACATATATAATAGATTTACAAAAAGTTAAATTTAACTAATATAAAAATTTAACATATATAATAGCGTCCTATTAAAAAGTTTAACAAAAGTTTTTCAGCATGGTAAATGCACGACATGTTTTTTTAGTACCAACCACATTTAACCAGTTGCGATTATGAGAAAGAATGAACACCATATTGATTCAAGAAGCACCATTCTTATTGAAAGAATAGAGAAGTGACGGATGCTTGAAACAAACACTAAGCACCTATTCACCACAATTGCAACATGTTTGATGAAATTAGGGCACATTGAATTCTTGCAAGGCAAGCTCTAAGGAGAAATAGTAGAAAACATGGCTGATAGGGGAAGTTCTTAATATATTGAAAACCTCCCTGTTACTTTTTGTTTTTTGAACATTTATTGTAGAAAACATCATATGTATATGCAATTATAGACGGTCAGCGAAAGCTGACAAAACCCAGTATTTGTTTAGAGGACATAATAGAGCATGTTAGACCTTTTTTTGCCCTAATATGCATACATTAATACATGGGCGACGTTTCTTTAATATAAATATCATCTAGTATTTGTACTTTAATGGATCGCACTATTTTATCCATGCTATGCAATATATAAGAATAAACTCATACATGGTTACAAATAGGTTACACCATCTACCTAAACAAAAGATAATACTCACAACAAAATTATAAAAGGATATGGTCATCATCAATAGCTGGCTCTGCATCCCCCATAATTGGAAGGTCAAGAAGTCATGAGAAGAATAGTACTTTACAATCCTGCAATAAAGGATAAGAATAAAATATACTACATGTCAATATTGAACCTAATTAATTACTGAACATTAGCAAGAGAAAATCTGTAAATCTGCCATACATATATATGTACTTTCAGTTTCAATTTAGTACAGTGCAATAAAAATGTCTTCTGCCACAAAATGTCGTGTGTCACAAATGAAATTGTTGACTCAGGCCTTTTGTCTAGCTAGCATATAAAACTAAAACCCTATCAATCCCACATCGACCAGGTAGGAAAGTGCATCATGTATTCATGTAAAATAAGCACATAAAAGTAAGAAGCAGACATGGTAAAGCTGTCATATACAATCAAAAAGCTAGAAGCAGCCATGGATAAAAAACTGTAGCCTGGGATGCCATTAGCATAAAAAAAATTGCATCACCGATGAACACCTTTAAATCGATTAAACCAAGAAGCAAAAGAACATAAGAAAATGCAAAACTATTGTAGCGCCTTGCTTCAGAACTAAACCAATTTTTTTCATGACTAATTCAGTAGCCAACACAACCATTTTTTTAATAGGCCAAAAACACTATAGCAAAAGGCATCAAAACAGTAAGTACTAAGTAGCCAAGCAATAACACTTATGTAACTATTAAGTTTAAAGATGCATCGGAAACCATCTCAAGCTAAATTGGAGCAATTTTAGCAAGACATGAACTGAATTGCTAAAGCTATTGTTATTAATCCATGAAAATTCAACATGTGAAAATACCATCAGGAGAAGACGTTTATATTGTTTTAAGTAGCTGCAACCAGAAGACCAGAAGAAGATATCATCACCATGTGAAAAGCTACAACTATGAGCAGAGCAAAAATTCTTTAGGTAAAGTAAACTCAGACAGCTATGGTATACAAAGCACTTCCTGTTTCATTTTCTTTTTGTTGTCCTGGACCTTCTAGTAAGCCTGATTGTAATTATGGCCTACATCAATGATCTTAACCTGCGCAACAATCCAAACAAACTTGATATAGAGAAAAGAAAGGCAAATGGCAGCTATGACATATGGATTTAAGCTGGCTTCAAACTGATTTAACTCATTTTAGAAGAGCTAAAAGAGCTAACTACCTTCGCAAATGCAGTACCTGTTGTGTTTGTCCACCTGCATTTGCTATTAGATGTCATCTCTCATTTTATAAAACAGATTTTTTTTCAAACAGGCGTTTATCTGTCATTGACTCATTGTAGATCTGCGGTTGATGCTAATACATAACTACCTTCCTGATCTCAAATAGCATAAGACAATGATATTATTCGGTACCATATCAGGCTAACAGAGTATAATATTTAGTGAGGAAACATGTACTATCATGACCTGCAAAACTCCTTGTGTCCTTCACACCAATTAACTAAAAACATAAAAAGCGCAGCTGCTCCTGGTGACGATTGACGAAACGGCATGCCACATCCAAATATAGGGAAGATTGACGGCGTTTCATGCAAGTAAAACAATGGTCCATTTTGCTACATATGGGAGAAATTTGCGCGTGAGAGCTGTTTTCTGACCATGTCAAACTTAAGGGTAGGAGAATCCACGGTGTGTCTATAGCGCTCTAAAGCGAATTGTATTGTACTAATTAAGGACAAAGCAGCAAAAATATGAGTGTGATTGATAACATACCGAGCAAAACAATCGAAAGTGCCTGGGACCGCGCTTAACCAAATCGATGGAAAGCTTGCTCTTTGCCTGGGAGAGACGTTATGCTTCGATTGAACATTGCGCCCATCTCCTGGTAGAAAATCAAGAAGGCGCATATCAAGATATATGTATATATTAACATCTCCCAGCCGAATCAAGAAGCGATGGAAAAGCAAAAGAAGAATATGCAGCCGGCGGAAGGATCCAAGAAGGCACCTGAACCTGATGGGCGGAGAAGAGAACCGATCTAGTGTCGGCGGCGGCGATGAGAGTAGCCATAGATGGCGACGGCGAGGGAGGAGGGTCGACGGCCTGCCCCGGGAGGAGCGGCGGCGGCCAGCCGTGAGAAGGCCCCGGCGGCGACATCCTCGAGGCAAGAGGGGATTGGGGAGAGGAAGAGCACTAGCGGAGAGAGCGAGGCAGCGAGAGAAGATGCGGAGGGAAAGGGCGAAGAGATAAGGAGGGAGTGTGCGCGTGGCGACGTGGAGGTGGCTGGGCCACGAAAACCCACCGCTCACACTTGATCGTCGGAGCAGCAACGGACGGCGCCCCGATTTTTTGACGACGTGGCCACGCGGGGAGGGGCGCGCGAGGGAAGCGTCGACGTGGACGCATGAGGAGCCGGCCTGTAAGGGGATTGTTATACTTCCTTCTTATTTCTGTAACAAATGAAACATAAAAGTATGGGAACGGAGCATAGGGTTTATACCATACATAGAAGAAGTGGGTCAAGAGCAACGATATAGCCACTCACAACGGAAGATCAACTTTAAAAAAAGATCAAGAATATTTTTTATACTATTGCTGCAGGTTATGAATGGCTTGGCTCCACTGTAAAAAATAGAGTTCATGCAGCAGTCTAATGCTGCAACATTCTGTTGGGCACCATGGAGTGCACCCATCATTTCTCATGTAACATTCTGCAGTACTGCAGCACACCAGCCCAGCCTTTCAGCCCATAAGGATCAAGCAAATATAAAACCTGTAACAAGCAAATGTTCTATAAACCAACCTATATCTATATTTATGACACAAAAAAAGAACCAAGAAATTCAGTACATGGAGGAGTGAAATGTCATCGCAGACGAACATACCATAGAAGGAAAAGTGTACATGCCAAAAGGCACCACAGGCAGGATGTAGTTGTCCCTCTTCCAGCCAAACAAACAAAGTGAAAAGAGCCTCTGCATAATAATAAAAAATAGCTAACAATGAGATTTTGAAATCCATATCTATAACTATTGCTAACTAAAACCGGCCATCTTACAGAGTTGATGCCTACAAATAAATACATGGACAAAAGAAGTACCCAGAATTGTTGACTATTAACTAATATGAGCATAAAAGAAAGAAACGTGTTCATATGCAAATAGTGTAATGGCCACCTCATTTATATAAAAGTGACGTCCGAATAACCAAGTGGAGAAAACCTATTCTTGTAATTGTTCGCTCAATATAACCAACAGTTATGAGTTTCCAAGCAAATGGGATTGTCCTGCAGAAAAAGACACATCTTAATTGATCAGATGGAACAACCAGAAATTACCATTCCCATTGCCCAATACACTCAGAGCACGCAGTAGCAAAATTTCTCCCAATTGTAGCAGAATCCAAGTGTAGTTCAATTTAACGCGTTGGGACGCGGCCGAGGAAAAGGGCAACAGCGAGGCCCTTGCACAGCAGGTGATCCCCGTGAACAGCGGCGCGGAGGATGGCAGCGCGGAAGGAGACGGAGCCGCCGGCATGGATGGGAAGAGGCGCCGAGCGAGCGGCCGCTCTGAACTCTGCCACGGTGGACCTGGCCTCTCCGGGGTGGGCCATGCCCGGACCCGTTTTCCCCCAAGAGACAGCGGCAAGAGCAACAGGGGCGGACAAGGAACCTCGGCGGCGGCGGAGACTGGATGGGATGCAGGGGGATCTGGGCTTACCCGGCGCCGCCGTTGCCGGGCCTGACCTCCGCGAACCCACCGTGCCCGGATACGGCCCCCTCGATTTACCAGCCGTCCCGAGGACAGCCGTCGTCGGATGCACCTCCGAGAAGTCCCCGTCTGCAGATCCGGTCTACCCGGGGCCAACCGCCGCAGCACTGCGGCAGCAACTCCGGAGGCGGCGCCGGGAGCCGTGGCAGAGGGGAGGAGAAGGGGGCAGCCACGGTGAGGCACCAGGGCCGGGGGGGCAGGCGCGACGGGCGGGGAGAGGAGGTGACGCGGGGGGAGAGAGAGAAGAGGCAGGAACGGCGGCGGGCTGGAGGCGGACCAGCCGAGAGGCGAGGAACACGGGCAGTGGGAAGAGGAGGCGGCGGGGAAGACGGGCCGTGTGGGCAGCGCCTACTAATTAAAGCGAGGAAAGGGGGCGACGTGGGCATGCGGGGGCACGTGGCAAGCAGGGCGAAAGAACCCACCGCCCGACTCAGACCGTCGGATTTCGATCGGATGACGGATATTTGAGGAGACGTGGGCGCGCCGCAGCTCAGCGAAACCAAAAGACGACGTGGCCTTGCTCAGTTTCTTAGCCTGATACGGCGTATGAAGTATAAGGATTTTCGATCGGATGACGGATATTTGAGGAGACGTGGGCGCGCCGCAGCTCAGCGAAACCAAAAGACGACGTGGCCTTGCTCAGTTTCTTAGCCTGATACGGCGTATGAAGTATAAGGATATTCGTCTTAAAGCAAACTTAAGTAACATTATAATTTTATGTATTCTATAAATAAAAGGAAAAATTCTACCTAGGCCCCTGAACTATAAGGGTGCGATGCTTTAGCCCCCGACCTGCAAAACTGTCACTACAAGAAGACTAGCCTATAGCAACACACCCTTTGCATCATATATGGGTTGTGTTGCTGGAAAACACACGATGACTATTTACTCCAACACACACCTACATCACATAAAAGGTGTGTTGCAGGGAGACTATACACCATCACATATTATGTGTTGCCGACACTTATGTGCAAGAACATAGTCTTAAACATAAGCCAACAACACTTAATGTACATGTTGCTAATATGACAATACTAGTATATCTGAACAACATTGACCAAGGTAAACTTTAGTGATTAAAATTTGTATAGGGAAGAGGCTAATAAGGCCAAAAATTAACACATGTACGTTATTTCCAATTATCCAAGCAAACAATTTTGAAAAAAAATCAATTATTTTAACATCAAAGAAATCAAGTATTTTTAGGATGACTCATCAGGTAAAAAAATTTATGGCTACCATTTTTTTTAAATAGTTGAGAAAAATCACCGAAAGGCGATGATTTCCCATAGAAAATCAAGAAATCGAGAGGAAACGAGACTGCAACCTCATTCGTAATATTTTGCAATTTAAATTTGAAAAATTGAAAAAAAGGGAATAAAAATTGAGATCGACTACATATGTCATATTATTCTCCCCATATCCTTAATCCATTTACTTTAATGGGCGGAAAATAATTTGCTTCCAACTAGGTGTTTAAAGTGGGATTGCACTTTTATGTTGTTACTTAGATTTTTTTTTGTAAAATTAATATTAAGGTTTTTTTGCATAATCTTTACATGTTGATTACTTCACTTAAAAAAATATAATTATTAGCGAGCAGCGACTCCTAGCTCCAAGAAGTGTTTCCAGATTCCGCTAAAAAAAAGTGTTTCCAGATAATGTATTTTTTCCCCTCTGCCGTCAATGCAAAAACTTCCCTCCATCGATTCACCGAATGTCTAATCTCTTTCTAGGATTTCTTCTTCCGTCACTTTTTTTTGTCCGTCAGCCCATCTATAGCCGTCCGATCTAAGATCGACGCGTCTCCTCGCCCCTGGCATGACGCGCAGGGCGCACCCTAGGGCATCCAGGCTTCCAGCCGCTGCCGCCTCTCCCTCATGCCTAGCATCGCCGCCTCCCCTCTCCACCGCCACCGCCCCCTCCCTGCTGTTGCGGCGGCCGCAGGCGGCGGCCTGGGCGTTCGCGTGGCGCAGGTACGCGGCAGCGTTCGGGGAGGAGTGCGACGTTGTTGTGATTGGCGGCGGCCCCAGCGGGTACATGGCGGCCATCAAGGCGGCACAGCTGGGGCTCAAGACCACCTGCATCGAGAAGAGGGGCGCCCTCGGCGGCACCTGCCTCAACGTCAGCTGCATCCCCTCCAAGGTGTGTCTCCTCCTCGCGCCCCTTCCCCCTTCCCCAATACTCGATCCAGATCGATGCGTTCGCGCTGTTAGGGTTGCAGCTATGCGTTCGTGCTGTCAGGGTTGCAGCTCGTAGATCCGTGCGTGTTCGTTCGTTTGGATTCTTAGTTCGGATTACAAGGTGGTGATGTGTAGCACACAATGATCCATTTGAACGCTATGCTTGTTTCTTAGTTGAATACTTGAAACTGACAGAATTTGGGCGACGAATTGTAGATTTTGTTGCATGCGAACTCCATGGCGAGAATTGGGAACGAGGCTACCGTGCCATTTTTGTCTGCTTCTTTTAGTTGGATGATTGGTTCAGTAAATGCACTACAACTAGATGGGAGGCATTGTTGATGGATCAAAATTCTGATGGGAGAAGGGCCGAAGGGGGAAGCTTGTTACAGAGTAGGAGGGGCGCCGCTGGCCGCCTGGCCGGCAAGGAGAATGAGTAGCAGCAAGGAGAGAGAGGATGGAGAGGGAAGAGAGAGGAGAGCAGAGAGAGGGTTGTTCAGCCACTACAAAATAAAAAAGAACATCCTGAAAATGAATACAAATTGCAGCATGTTGGTGCCAATGAGAAAGACTTACATATTGAAGTCAGGAACAACGACAATGTTGAACAAATCAAGGTCATATTCAAGAATCATAGATATTTCAAGTAAACTTGAATAAGGAAGTTTTTGTTCTCAGATTTAGATTTTAAAGTGATTAAACATTCACCCCATTCTATTGAGATATGCTGTGACTTGGAGGATGGCTGGTGAAGGTTCGTAAAGAAAACTAGTTTGTTTTTATGAAGTTCTTGAAGATATTTTCTAATAAATCTGCAGAGGTAAGAATTGGTGCAATTGATGCAGCAAAAGCCCGCTAGAGGGCTTTTTGAATGGTTGTAGACCATACATAAACATAGACTCAACGGCTTTAAATGGCAAATGGGCTGCCCAGCTTGCTGCTGTTACTGCTATAGATGGACATAACTGCATGTTCCCAGTAGCATTTGGTTTCTTTGATGTCGAAACAACTGAAAACTGGACATGGTTTATGGATCAAGTAAAAAAGGCAATAGGCGATCCTCTTGTATTAGCTGTGTGCACAGATGCCTGTAAGGGTTTGGAAAATGCAGTGAAACATGTTTTTCCTCAAGCTGAGCAAAGAGAGTGCTTTAACCATTTGATAGCTAATTTTGTTAAGAAGTTTCATGGTGACATTAAAAGCAACATGTGGCCAGCTGCGAGAGCATATCACAAAGAGATATATATCAACCACCTTAGTAAGGTACTTGCAGCTAATCCTGCGGTAACCAAGTACCTTAAGGACCACCGTAATTTGCTATGGATGAGGTGAGTTGTTTCATTCTTGTCATATGTTATTATGCAATACTTGTATTTTGTGCAATTGTTTATTGTCAAATTGTTTATTGTAATTTTTTTTGCTTTTTCAGAAGTTATTTCAATTCAGAGATCAAATGTGACTACATAAATAACAACCTAGCTTGCTGAATGCTTCAATAGTTGGATAAAGGACTTGAAGAATTTGCCTATTGTTACACTGGTTGACAAGCTGAGAGTGAAGGTCATGAAGCTCTTTATGAAGAGGAGAGCTATTGGGCCAAGGCTACAAGGTAAAATACTCCCGGCTATCATCCAAGAACTGAATGTGCAATCTAGAGGTTTACGCCATCTTAAACCAGATGCAACTAGTGATTGGAGTGACGAAGTCATAAATACTACCAAGAACGATGTTAGGCATGTAGTGAAAGCACATTTACATGAGTGCACATGTCTTCAGTGGCAACACACAGGCAAACCATGTCCACATGCTTTGGTTGTCTTAACCGCAATGAACATCAATCTAAAAGATTATGTGCATGAGTATTTCTCAATTGATAGATTCAGGGCAGCTTATCATGGGGAAATAGAGCCACTAACAGGAAAGTCTCAGTGGCCTACAGTTGATCCTGGGTTTATCTTGCAAGCACCAATAACCAATAGAGGTGTAGAAAGACAGAGGAAGTTGAGAATGAAGTCTTGCACAGAAAAAGGATACCGAGGACAGAAGAAAGTTAATGTGGGGGGCTTGAACAGATGCGAAGAGCTAGGCCATAGGGAAGCAGGCTGTCCTCTAAATGGCGTAAAGAAGAGGTGAAATTCTTTGCTTTCATTGTTTTACAAATTTTTGTGAGATTTCAGGTTACAAATATATATGGTTCTCATTATAGGAAAAGTAGGAGCAAGCGAAATACTGTGCCATGGGAAGGATCGCGCAATGAAACTACAAGTGAACAACCGATCAATGCTACTCCTTCGACACCTACAAGAATAACCATGCCTACAAGCCCGGGACCCGTGACACGAAGGTGCATATCTTACATGCTATCTTTGTTTACTTCAATTCATGTGAAGTTAACGAAATTATCACCCTTTTTTAGCCCTTACATGGTAACTTTGTTTTTGGTTCCACTCATGTGCACTTAATGAAATTGTCGCTTTTTTAGTCAAAGTGCAATACTCACGGGAGACGAGACATCGCAAGGAGGATCAACTGTCGCCACCCCAAGAGCAATGGCAAGACATGCAAAAAAAATCACTCCGAAGAAGCGAAAGCAGTTATTTGGGGTGGAGCCTTAAGACGCATTCTTACTTGAAATTGACCCAATTTTGTGGATGTGCTATTGACTCTTAATGGCACATGAGTGCAGTGATGCTGCATTTTTTTTTGTGAATGTACTACTAATTACATTGCCTGAGTTCTTATTTAAATCCAAGACCAATGGCACACTCAGCTTCACTTTTTGTTCTGTGTATGTAGCACTGAACAGCACGCCATCTAAAGCCAATTGTTGACCAAGCCAATTGTGGCCGTGTGTATGTATCGGTTTTTTTATGTGTATGTGTATGTTGCATCAGCAGCTAGCCGTGTGTATGTACCAGGCTGCCACAGATATATGTGGCCGTGCTGCCGTGTGTATGTACCAGGCTGCAGCGGCGGCTAGCTGGACAGTGCTCGCTTGTGCCCAGCCCCAGCCGAGCCTCTCCCTTGGGCGAGAGCCAGAGGCGAGCGCTCCACTCGCACGAGCAGCTGGATATGTTGGCAATTTTACATTGAGACCCCTGTAAAGAGAAAGGAGCCAAAGTTGTGGACCCCTGTAAAGAGAAAGGAGCCAAAGTTGGCCACACAGGGCAAATAGGAAAGGGCAGCTCAACTTTGAGCAAAAAGAAAAAGGCATCTTAACTTTGGGGCATATAATCAATTTTGCCCGGGAGGGAGAGGGGGCTGATTGCTGTGGCTTGCTGCCTGCTGCCTCCTCCTACTGCTGTTGACGGTGTAGCCGTGTAGCTCAAGCGGCATTTGGGTTTGGGCTAGACCCGGGCTGGGTAGCCCGGCCCACTTCCATCGCATCCGGTTTGTGCTTATTGTGGAGGGCCTTGAGCCCTTGAGACGCAATGCCTCGGTCTTGGTACCATGGCACCATTCTCGAAGAGATTTTGGTTATTTGCCGCTTTCAATAGGTGGCTTCGCTAAAATGCCACTCTACCCTACTGGCATAGACACACATGGTCCCACTCCCGGCTATCATTCAAGAACTGAATGTGCAATCTAGAGGTTTACGCCATCTTAAGCCAGATGCAACTAGTGATTGGAGTGGCGAAGTCATAGATACTACCAAGAACGATGTTAGGCATGTAGTGAAAGCACATTTACATGAGTGCACATGTCTTCAGTGGAAACACACAGGCAAACCATGTCCACACGCTTTGGTTGTCTTAACCGCAATGAATATCAATCTAGAAGATTATGTGCATGAGTATTTCTCAATTGATAGATTCAGGGCAGCTTATCATGGGGAAATAGAGCCACTAACAGGAAAGTCTCAGTGGCCTATAGTTGATCTTGGGTTTGTCTTGCAAGCACCAATAACCAATAGAGGTGTAGGAAGACAGAGGAAGTTGAGAATGAAGTCTTGCACATAAAAAGGATACCGAGGACAGAAGAAAGTTAATGTGGGGGGCTTGAACAGATGCAAAAGATGCGAAGAGCTAGGCCATATGGAAGCAGACTGACCTCTAAATGGTGTAAAGAAGAGGTGAAATTCTTTGCTTTCATTGTTTGACAAATTTTTGTGAGATTTCAGGTTACAAATATATATGGTTCTCATTATAGGAAAAGTAGGAGCAAGCGAAATACTATGCCATGGGAAGGATCACGCAATGAAACTACAAGTGAACAACCGATCAATACTACTCCTTCGATGCCTACAAGAATAACCATGCCCACAAGCCCGGGACTCGTGACACGAAGGTGCATATCTTACATGCTATCTTTGTTTACTTCAATTCATGTGAAGTTAATGAAATTATCACCCTTTTTTAGCCAAAGTGCAATGTTGATAGAACAAACTACAAGCCCTAGGCCTGTGACACGAAGGTGAATTTCTTACATGGTAACTTTGATTTTGGTTCCACTAATGTGCACTTAATGAAATTGTCGCTTTTTTAGTCAAAGTGCAATACTCACGGGAGACGAGACATCGCAAGGAGGATCAACTGTCGCCACCCCAAGAGCAATGGCAAGACATGCAAAAAAAATCACTCCGAAGAAGCGAAAGCAGTTATTTGGGGTGGAGCCTTAAGATGCATTCTTACTTGAAATTGACCCAAATTTGTGGCTGTGCTATTGACTCTTAATGGCACATGAGTGCAATGATGCTGCATATTTTTTTTGTGAATGTACTACTAATTACATTGCCTGTGTTCTTATTTAAATCCAAGACCAATGGCACATTCAGCTTCACTTTTTGATCTGTGTATGTAGCACTGAACAACACGCCATCTAAAGCCGATTGTTGACCAAGCCAATTGTGGCCGTGTGTATGTATCAGCTTTTTTTACGTGTATGTGTATGTTACATCAGCAGCTAGCCGTGTGTATGTACCAGGCTGCAGCAGCAGCTAGCTGGACAGTGCTCGCTTGTGCCCAGCCCCAGCCGAGCCTGTCCCTTGGACGAGCGCCAGAGGCTGCTGCTGGATATGTCGTGAATTTTTCATTTAGACCCCTGTAAAGAGAAAGGAACCAAAGTTGGTCACACAGGGCAAATAGGAAAGGGCAGCTCAACTTTGGGCAAATAGGAAAGGGCATCTCAACTTTGGGGCATATAATCAATTTCGCCGGTGGTGGGGGTGCTGGCCTGCCGGGGCACGCAGATCACACCCTCTTCCCTGATTCCTCCATGCCAAAATTCTGCCTTTTTTTTAGGGAAAATTAGTTCTGTCTTCTGCGGAGCGCGCATCCTCAGCGCGTAACTACATAGAGCCATTATGCCACACACACTGACATGTGGAGCCCACGAGAACCCCGCCACTCTTCAAGTCCATATACAGTGACTCAACGGCACTATGCAGTTGAATCCACAACTGCAGAGGGTCCAGAGGTCCTTTTGCGGCACTGAAGCGTACCCGCTTTTGATTTACAGATTTGCTAATAATGTGACGTGCGCAAATTTTTTTCTCCATATCACTTTAAAGTTGCACTTAGGGATGTGAAGGGGACGGGTCGGCCCACTTTGCCCTCTGGCCGTCCCTCTTTTTCGGTCACGAATGGTGCTTGGACTGGAGCTAAAAAAATGGCTTCAAATGGGTACTCAGCCCAGTGGTGGGGCTGTGTCCAGATGAAAGAGCTCCAGTGCCCGCAACCGCAACCACAACCACAGATGTAGAACAAGTCCTTACGAGGTAGGCCTTTTCAATATGTGGGCCCCTGTTGAGCCCAGTTTTTTGCTGAGAAGCCTGCCAGTTGATCCAATAATCTGCAAGCAACCTCATCTGGTTCGAGCCACAAAACACAAAATAGACCCATCTAGCACCGCTCTTCGGCCCCAGCCACCGTAGGTAGAGTGGTTATTTTCCTATTAAGAAAACGTTTATGCATAGGAATGAGTGTTCGATTCGACGCTGTCCTAAGTTAGGCTAGAACTTTAGCTTATTAGATCGCAAGCCACTCGGGCTCGGCTTGATCATAACTTGCCACAGATTTGAGTGCCGCCAATTTCTATCTTGGTCACCGGACCGACCCAAGTTAAGCCAGGAACTCGATCATCGCTCACTCATTTCTAACAAAACCCAGCACAAGTCATATGAGCTCTTCTTTTTTTCATTTATGGCACCATATTCTCTAACCTGCATGTCCATATTTCTCTTTCTTCCATCTCCCGTCTTCTCTATCGAAATAGTCAAGGAGACACCACCTCTACGCATCTCTACCTTGCGGCACCATTCCATCCTCTTCACGCCATACTCCTCCCAACCTCCTCCTTTAGATCTGGTAAGCGGTATCCCTACTCGCGAGTTGATCTTCTCTCCTTTACCGCAGCAACGATAACCTTTCCTTTAGCTCGCGAGCTTTTCACGAGGCTAGCCAAGCCTATTTCTAGCTCGATCATTCCTCTTCGCTTGGCTCAACTCAGCTCTGTAACCAAACATGCTGAGCTGAGTAGGGTGCCATCTCCCATCTTCCACAAACTCAACTAATTTTCATCCCTAGTCCTGGGTAGCCCACACGACTTTGCTAGTTGACTGACTCTTCTATTCTCCTCTATTGCTCTATCCCTTATCAAAACTTTTTTCTTTTCCCTTGGCCACATATTCTCAGCCACACGGCTCTTATCCACTCCATCTTACCTCCTTGCATAACCCATCTCAATGACGACACTCTAAAAGGAAGTGTCAGTGCCGGCGGGGGCACAAGTGCACCACCCACAGGATGGGCAGATGCCGTCAAAGTTTACATAGCTCGCTTCCTTCAAACACAGTGAGCCCTCTTACAATGAGGAAGAAGATGAAACCCTAAATTTAGTCTAAAACATTATCATGTGAGTACGAAAACATCTCACTTGATCCTGTAAAACCTCCTGTTTGTTGTACTAAAATATGTTTTTTTCAAATGTTTACCACTAGAACATTTTTTGTCTACTAATGTTTCATGAAACATTGTGTTCCGTGGAACATCCCGTGGACCATTTCTCATTTTTGTCTATGTTTTAGTAATAAGACACCCCATTTGTTTTTATGAAACATTACATTTGTCTTCGCAAAGCATCTTGCTTGCTCTTATAGCGCACTTAATATTAAAATATTTTAATGTTTTAGTATTTTCAATTAAAATGCTTCATCGGTTATTTTTCAATGCTAGTATTATAATTCAAGTGATTACGTAGTTAGCTATAAAATTTTGGTGCTTCAATTGAAATATTTTAATATTTTAGATGCCAGATTTAAATTTGTCTAAATCCTATTTCGGTTCTTCTTTCAAAATGTTTCAATCAATTTATTTACTTTGAGTGAAGTGAGGCATGCATCTGGATATACAGTAATACAGGCATGCATCTCCATCACCGTGTACATACATGCGGAAGAACAGTTTCCGGGAGCGGGAAAGAGAGAGCCAATGGTTTCAGGCAACCACCTCCTTTCCTTCCAAGAACGAACCTGCAGGCCCCAGAATACACGGGAGGGACCTCGTCGTCGTCGTCTCCGTCTCCGTCCACCCTCCCTCCTCCGCCTCTTCTCCCCGCGTCCTATGCCATTGCCATCACGCCCACGCTTAGGGATTCCTCCCCTTCCTCCCCCGCCTCCTCCCTGCAATGCCGTCGTGGTGGAAGCGCTCCAAGTCCGCCTTCCACCGCGCCGCCCTCGCCCCCGCCTCCACCCCGGCCTCCCCCGCGCGGGCCTCCACCTCGCGCGTCCAGCGCCGCCCCGCCGGGGACTACCTCCTCGCGCCGCAGCGCCAGCTCACGCGCCAGCGGAAGCTGCGCCACGTCGACGACATCGACGTCGGGCTCGCCGACCTCGGCCTCGACGTCGCGTCCTCCTCGCCGCTGGAGAGGGGCCGCGTCTCCTCCTCCGAGGCCCCGATCTCGAGGTCCGCCAGCACCGCCGACGGCGTGGCCCCGCCGCCCAGGTCGGCGTCGTCGCCCGTGCTGCACCCGTTGCCTCTGCCGTCGCCTAGGACACCGGAGTTGGAGACGGCGAGGGCGGCGGCGATCGTGGAGGGCGGAGGCGAGAGGACTACGCCGTCCTCGTCTTTGCACATGCAGCGGTAATGTGATCATGTTTTTATTCACTCGGTACGATCAATCTCTCAATTTGTCGCAATAGCTGCGATGAATGCACTTGGAGAAAAAAAATCTGATCTTTCATATATCTGTTGTTGAATGCCTCGATTTGTGATGGCCGTCTTATCGGCACTCTGATCCATAGCATGTTATAGCAAAGTATCTTCAAAACTGTAATACACGCTCAAAATGTGTGCGAATCACAAGATGGATGAGTGATTTTAGTGTTGGAATGCTGTAACTATTAATTGTATTTTATTTTTTTGATGCTTCATGTTTACATCCCTGAAGTGCAGTTGTAGCTAGTTAAACTTGCATAATTCATAATGTTATTTCTTGATGTATACGGTATAGGGTGACAAGCCAGATTGGGCAAAGGTTTCCTGAGCATAATGAGTTGTACACAAATGGTACAAACCGGCCTACCTCTAGCCTCCACAGAAAGGCATTCCATGAAAAGTTCCAGGACAAGAGTTCAACTCAATCCATGAACTTCCGACTGAACATTCCTGCTAAAAGTGCCCCAGCCAGTGGATTTTCAAGTCCCATTTGCAGCCCTCGAAGATCAAGTGATGCTGAATTATCATCCAATATCGTGGCATCCTCTCAAGGCCCCCAAGCATGGTCAGCTCCATCTGTTCCCTCTACAGATTTTATGGGAGCTTCCTCTCCTCGGGCTTCACTTGAAAGATATACAGGGGGTCCAGATCTATCTCCTTGCTATAGTGCCCTGAGAAGTCCTATACACATGCCAAGGAACACCAGTGCTCCTCCATCACCAATGTACACAAGATTGTTCACAGAAAATAACATTTCGCGTGCTGAAGGCAATGGGAGTGTCAACCTTCACCCATTACCGCTCCCTCCTGGTGCTATAAGCCCAATGCAACAAGCAGCTTTTACCAGCCAGCCTGCTCCAATAGCTGAAATGCCCTCATTGACTGGTCAGTGGCAGAAAGGGAGACTTCTAGCATGGTCAGCTCCATCTGTTTCCTCTACAGATTTTATGGGAGCTTCCTCTCCTCGGGCTTCACTTGAAAGATATACAGGGGGTCCAGATCTATCTCCTTGCTATAGTGCCCTGAGAAGTCCTATACACATGCCAAGGAACACCAGTGCTCCTCCATCACCAATGTACACAAAATTGTTCACAGAAAATAACATTTCGCGTGCTGAAGGCAATGGGAGTGTCAACCTTCACCCATTACCGCTCCCTCCTACTCCTAGTGCTATAAGCCCAATGCAACAAGCAGCTTTTACCAGCCAGCCTGCTCCAATAGTTGAAATGCCCTCATTGACTGGTCAGTGGCAGAAAGGGAGACTTCTAGGCAGTGGTACATTTGGTTGTGTATATGAAGCTACCAATAGGTATGGAAATGTATATGGTATACAATTATGAGTTTGTGACTATTAAGTCATGTTAAATTCTGAATGTTGGTTGACTATCATTTACTTGCAGGCACACTGGAGCTCTTTGTGCAATGAAGGAGGTCAACATAATTCCTGATGATGCTAAATCTGCTGAGTCTTTGAAGCAACTAGAGCAGGTTAGTATTCTTTTGCTGAAATGACTAATTTTCAATGTTGTTTTCTATCCGAGCTGTTAGTTCTGTTGCCTGAATCTTTTCTATGGTATTCTGTTGAGTATTTTTACGCTGAGAAATAGGTTTTTGGCTATTTAGTTTATGCTGCCTTTTCTAGGTATTACCTACGACAATAATATGTTGCATGCTTATCGAAATATTTTTTAAAAACTTATAATCTCTAGAGCACTCCAGTTATACCATCTTTCTGAGTGTCGTTTTCATTGTGATTTGTAACAAAGGTTTTGTACTTGCCTTTTATTCTCAGTACTGACTTATATGCAAGTCTCACTGTATCTTTGTTGAATTACTTCTACATGTTTCAGGAAATTAAGTTCCTTAGCCAATTTAAACATGAAAACATAGTGCAGTATTATGGCAGTGAAACTGTAAGTTCTCCATTGTAACCCGTGCTGAGTAAATCTACCTGTTTTCTGATGCACTCTAAAAAGCTGTTTCTGGGAGGATCTTGCAGATTGAAGACCGTTTCTACATTTACCTGGAGTATGTTCATCCAGGTTCAATTAATAAGTATGTCAAACAACACTATGGAGCAATGACAGAATCAGTTGTCCGTAACTTCACCCGTCATATTCTCAGAGGGTTAGCATTTTTGCATGGCCAAAAGATTATGCATAGGTGTGTGCAAATCTCTCTCCTATTTTACATAGTAATTGATATTTCAACAGGTTATGTGAACAGGTTTGCCTCTACTTGCTGTTTGGGATTTCCTATATCTTCCTCCACTATTATAGATTTTGCCACATAAACCTGCAAGAATTAATTGCCTTTTTCTTTAGCACACTCTTGTATTTTATGGCAATAAAATATATTTAATTCACCCTCATCGGGCCAATACATATCATTGTGGTGCTGCCGGTTGCCTTGCTCTCCCCTTTTCAGAACCACTTGTACATATCTTGCCATGGCTTCTACCATTTCGAAAGAGCTAAAATATATGATGAAATTTGTAGGAATTATGATTGCTAATGATGTTCTGTTCAATTCAACTTTGACATGCTATATTTCAGCCAGAGTTCAAAGTTGCATTTGGACATGGCATTATAGTGTTTTCGTACTCCTGATACACACATCCAACCTTGTTCCTTGTTTCCTACTGAATTTTATTAGCTTAATCCCATACCATCTCCTCCCTCCATCCTCTCGCCACTGGGAACCAAGCAACCATCCATCCTAATAAAGAAGTAAGGGCTCAGAAAAGTTGCCCAAACAAACTACTATTTCCTATTGTGTGCCAATGTCAGACATAAATATGAATGTACGGAATAGGACAGGTGATACACGACCGGTAGAGAGCTTAGATGATTTTTTTTAACGAATGGGGCATGCGCTCTGCCATTTCATTTCAAAAAAAGAGAAAAATATTTACAGGGGAAAAACACTGCAGTGACTACTTGGATGCGAGAGGGTGCGCTGAACAGCCCCAACAAAGAAACTCCTCCCTATTCATAGCTACCACTTGACCAACGGGGGGAAACTGGAGGCCTGGAACAAGCACCTGTTTCTCTTTTTCCACACGTTCTAGAAAGTGTAAATAACTAAAGGGACCGTTAAGTTACGACGCTCTTCTGGATGAACGATAAGGGCTGCAACTAGCCACCAGGTTTTGACGTTCCCTTCCGAGGGGTGAATGCGTGCGAAGCGCCCCTAAAGGATCCTTTCCATCTTCCTCAATATAGGAGCACTTTGTAGCCTAGTGGTTTATCGTCTCTGGGTTGGAAAGGCAAAGCAGGCACTTCGGATTATGTGGCCACCCTTTCCTAGCTAGAATGTCGGCTCCCATGAGCCAAGGTCTAAGCGAAGAATTTGCATTTGTACTCCGTTTGAGCCTTTCCAGCTTTACAAGTCCCTTTTTCGAGCAAAGCTTACAATTCTTGATTTGATGCCCCCCCTCCCCCCCCTTTGTAATGTGTATTATGGCAAACTTGCTATAAATTTCTTTGTTAATGTCACATTTTGTCATGCATATAAAAGTAGAATAATATACTCTTACAGGGATATCAAAGGACCAAATCTGCTAGTTGATGTCAATGGTGTGGTCAAATTGGCTGATTTTGGAATGGCCAAGCATGTGAGTATGCCCTTACAAAGTCTAGTAGCATTTTTACATATGGTACTATGCTGTGTCTATAGATAACTTTTGCAAGACACTCTTGGAATGATTTAACACCATGCATATGTTCATCTCATATTTTCAATATTGTTACTAGACCAGGATGGTTGTTGTATGTACTACGCCATAAGTAATTAACTGCACATCTTGCATCTCCTGTATGTTGCTGATCACTGAAATCCTACTGAATTGTGTTTGTTGCTTGTTCCAATTTTTTTTTATCATCCCAGAATGATTTTGTTGATAACAGGCACTTGTACTGTTGATAGCAAGCTTTGTTAGGGAAACTTGTAATATAATCTATGAGACCTTTTCTTTAAGTCCCATCTTTTATGTTCTATTGACACTATTTTCTCTTTTTATCAGTTAAGTACTGCAGCCCCTAATCTTTCATTAAAAGGAACACCATACTGGATGGCCCCAGAGGTATGCTCAAATATTCCTTGAATTATTATAAGTTCTCATTAATCAAGTTCTAATATTTCCTTTACACTAGACATTTTTAGGAAAATCCCTAGGATGTATGCAGTTTTAGTCCATACAATGCAATGATTTTCGTTACCGTTGTATTGTCTCCTACATGATTGGTCTCTCTCACTTTAGCTTCTTCTGGATTTCATGCATCCAATTTCCTGCTTTGCACACTTGCTGCATTTAGTGATACTGCAAAGTAAAAGGACACAGTCCAAAGCATGTGCCTATTACATGGGTGGTACAACTCTCCATTTTTTACATTAATGCGAGAGTTCTACCTTTGGGAGAGCAATCTAGTAGCCTTGTGGTAGGTTCGAGTCCCCACGAGGGCAATGAAAATCTCTGGGTCCCATTTGGGGGTGGTTCTATAGATGACCAAACGGGCGGCACGGCATGAGCACGAGCATGATGCGGCACGGGCACGATTAGGCATGGCACGGAGGCACGAATAGGTAATCGTGCCGTGCTGTGCCGTGCTGGCACATGGGCTAAGGGTTAGGCCCAGGCACCCCATGGGGAAGAATTAATTGTGCCATGCCGGCATGATTGGCCAGCCGTGCCGGCCCACCATCCCGGATATAAAAAATGGCTCACTCTAATCAGCACAAGCTGCACAACACAAGTTTCAGTGTTTCACCATTTCAGTTCTCACGCGAGACGGCGAGAGGCGGAGAGGGGAGAAATAGGAACGGGTGCCGCCGCAACACATATATATATATGTGGGGGCTAGGGTTTGGACGGCGGGGGGGGGGGGGGGGGGGCCGGGGCCTGGGCCGTGCAGCTGGGTCGGGGGGCGGGCGGGGGGTGGCTTGCCGGCCGGCTAGAACTGGAAGTGGGGACTAGGGAGGAGGGGCCTGGGCCGTGCCGTGCCATGCCTCCACCGTGGTTCATAGTTGTGGGATCGAATCGTTAAATCCTGCAGTAATCCTTGGAAAAAAAAAGAGTTTTGCATTTGGTATAGCTCTGAATTCAGTTTATGTATTCAAAGAAATATTAATGGTTGTCAATGCCAAGGTGGTGGAATTAGGTGTTGTTATTTTCTTTGCATGGAAATCAGTTACACTGACAACCTTGATTACACCTTTTGATGTATCTAATCTACCTCGACCTGGAAGATGGTTAAGTAAAACATTGATTTAGTACGGCAGATATATGATATGAAAGAACCTCAATGACATTTCATTTCTCTAATTCACAACCATTTGTGCATCTTTTCTATTGAAATCAGTTGTAAGTCCTTAATGGAAATCAATTAATTGTGTTATAAACAAGAGTAGTAATTGGTAAACTATTGCGACTCCATGCTTTAATTTTCATATTAGAGTTACTTAACATGCTTGGGGTTATCAAAATTTAGTTGTACCTTTATGCTTATTCAAATTTAGTTTGTTTCTTCTGCAGATGGTTCAGGCTACGCTAGTTAAAGATGTAGGCTATGATCTTGCTGTTGATATCTGGAGTCTTGGTTGCACCATCATTGAGATGTTCGATGGAAAACCTCCTTGGAGTGATCTTGAAGGGGTAATAAGTTGGAGTAATTTAGCTTTATAGCAAGCTTACTATGATGCATTTCATGAATTTAGTCTGCCAGCCTAGCCCTCTTTTACATATTTGTGCGATATATGCTGACATGTAGACATGTGATTATTGCTCACTAAATTTATGAAACATAAATAAATGTCTGGCATTCTAAAAGATAAGGTTTAAGGTTGTACAAATTCTGAGTTTTGAAAGGAAAATTACACTCATGCCATTATAAAGTTGACGTTTTGCAAGAATGCCACTCCATGTGACAATGATATGTGGGACCTGGACCCACATGTCATAGACACGTGACTGGTATTTTTGCAAAGTGGAAATTTTATAATGGCATGGTTGCAATTTGCCTAGGGAAAAAAAATAATTGAAGTTTTTGATTGCATATTCTTACAGTCTTATGTCGAACAAGAAGTTGAGGATGGAGCCTAAATATGCAATCATAGTGTAATTTTGATTTTATAATGGCACCGGATCATGTAAATAGTTACAAAAGGTCTGGGTATCAACATCATTACTTTATGTTCTAAATCTCTAATCTAAGAAACCTTTTCTCTACTACAGCCTGCGGCAATGTTTAAGGTTTTGCATAAAGACCCTCCGCTTCCTGATAATTTATCCCATGAGGGAAAAGATTTTCTGCGATGCTGTTTCAAGAGGAATCCAGCAGAGAGGCCAACGGCAAGTGAGCTGTTGCATCATCCATTTATCCGGAATTCTACTCATTACAGCAAACATGGCTCCGTACATTCATTTGTGGGGATTAAAGTCTATGTAAGTCTCCCTTTCTGCAAACGCCCTTTGTCACCCACCTGTAAAAAAAATACGGAAAAAAAACCCTGAAATTGGTAGGACAAGGATGTGGTTCTAGAGATAACACTACTGCTCTATGACAGGACAATGGATATGGTTCTAAAGATAAAGCATCCTCGAAGAGTGATCCATGCTTGAAAGGAAAAAATACTTTTGGGTGAGTGGCTTTCTTTCGATTATTATTCTTAATTAAAATGTTGTTCATTTATTTAATTTTTTTTTTTTGCTAGACCCTAACATACATTACATTCTTTTATTGCCAGTGAACCATGTAATGCTAGGCCTTCAAAATCATCAACTTTTCAGTTGACTCCATTGACAATCCAGGAAATCACGCCTAATTTCCCCCCTCAACCGTTAGGTTTAGCCTCCAATTCTGGCTCTTCTGCTACTTCAATGACCACCATGCATTTTCCGATTGCAAACCCTCAGCCTAGCCCACTGCCAAGACCCAATGGGAAGGAGGTTATGTTTTAAACTGATAGAGCACTGCATACCATGGAGAATGCCACTTCTAACTGGGATCTTGTTCGGATTCACAGCTCCTTCGCACGGTTTTAAACAATGACCCGATCAAAGTGCACCTTACAAAGTTACAACAGAGAAGATATGGAAACATAAAGAAAGCTAAGATGTGCCTTGTAATGGTGGAAGGGACACTGCAACCCTGAAGAGAGTGACGGAAGACAACAAAGTTTTGCAGCCATCATCTTAACTTGTTACCATTTTGTGCAGTATTCAGTTGTACCATATGAATTTGCATAGCTTACTGTCTTCTTAAAGTAGCGATGACAAGAAGGTTGCCACCGGTCTGTCAAGGCGGAGTAGCAGTATGCTGGCAACTTAATGTTGCTGAATGAGGGAAATCCATGAAAGCATGGAAGTCTATTGTTAATTTTTGTGTGGAAAATGTTAGTTTATTTGTAATATAGAACTAGGATTAGCTGTAGATAAAGCTGAAAGTTTATATTTTTGCGTCCAACAGATAGGAATTAGGTGTAGCAGTGCCATGTAATTACATTTTTGTTGTACCATTTTTTTAGAAAAAGACTATAGTGGTTACCCATAGATATATATTACTCAAAAAGATATGTACAAGCTGGCAATAGCCAGATCAAAGAAAAAGAAGAAATGATAAAAAAAATAGCAACAAATTAATCAGGCTGCAATGTATAAAGCCATTGAGTAATGACATCTTTAAATGATTCGCTCTCTCCGTACGAAGAAATTGCATCAACGAGCAAATTTTGGAAGCTACGAGTGGTGCAAGTTGTAATTTTGAGTGAAAAATCTTGTTATTTCACCACAACTAAATATGCCAACAAACAAAAAGAAAAGGCGAGCGCCAGCGTTCGGACGGACAGAAAAGGCGAGCGCCAGCGTTCGGACGTCTGTCCGGACGCTGGCGCGCCGGACCAACCGCGCTCGTCAGATCGGCGGCTACCACGCCAATCCAACGCACGCCCCGCGCTCCCGCGTACGTGGCTTTCCCAGCGAGGCAGCGACTAGTTAGTCGTCGTTTGATTAAAATTCTGATTAAACTTCTGATTTTTATACAAAATTCAAACAGTGTTCAAAATGCGTGAAATAAATTTCACAATTCTTCTAAAATCGAGAGCAACCCATTTTAAATACTTTTTAAATTTTTTTTAATTTTTTGATTTTTTTATGTGAACTAGAAGATACTTAGGAAACTTACATCTATACTGGCGAAACTTGGCCGTGTATTGATAAAACCTGGCCGTGTGCTGATGAAACGTGATGAAGCTTGGATGAAACTTCGATGTAACCTAATGAAACTTGGGTGAAACCTGTTGAAACTTGATGAAACTTGAATTGACTTGATGAAACTTGAAAAAACTTGGATGAAACTTGACAGTTCGGCAAAGTTTTACGAGTATGAAACCCAAGTTTTACTAGGCGAAACCCAAGTTTTAGTAGGCGAACCCTAGTTTCATCAGATAAGTTTGAAGAGTTATATGGCAACATACATCTTGTTTTGTTCGAAAAAATACGAGGAATACGTTGGCGCAAACGGTTTGTGGATTGGACCACCCAGTCAAAAAATATGGCCATTCAAAAAAAATTACTGTGGGGCCCACCGCATGCATGCCGGCACAGTGCGTGCTGCGCCTTTCGCTCGCGCGCGCGGGAGTCCGAATGTGCCGGACAGTGTTAGCTCCTTGAAAAATGAGAGGACTCTAGGGTTAGCTCCATGGAGAGATGTAATCATAACAGTTCGGTTTTATGATATTATTGGTATTGAAAGCTTCAAAATGATCCATATATCTTTTGCAATCGGGCATCGAATGAAGAGATGGAGGAAAGTTTCTTTAGCATTGAAGTAACAGAGAGGAAGCTACACACCGTCACCCATTCCAAATGTCCTTTCAACAAGTAGAGAATGAATTAGAGGATAAAGGTTAGAAAAGAGGACGAAAGTGCATTGACAAATACCAATCTATCAGTAAAACTCAGATGGTGAGCTTGCCAACCCGCTAATCTCTAATCTATGCGCCTCATGAAGATGCAAAATCAACTTTTGACGGACGATGAGTAGACAGATGCGGTCTCAGATGTTGGATAGGAAAAACTCTAACCTTATAAGCAAAGATACTTGGCATATGAGAAGTTAATTTGGTATACGCGGAAATGTTTTTATTGTATCATTGATTTTTTTTGTCACTAGGTTCTCTGTGTACCGAACAGGCTTCCATTCCATATTTTTATATGAAGGTTTGATTCTAGATCCAACTTAAGTGTACACGGTGTATAGATAGATTGCAATGCGGCATCTGCAGCATCGTAATCACAACCTGCGCGTGCGAAACAATAGCATGGCCATCCAAACATGACTCGTACACCACTCTTCAGCTCGTCGACATTCGGATTGTCCGTAAAGCCAATGATAATGTGTGGGGCAAAACAAAGGTGTCCTAGCAATATTCTCTGCCTTGTGGCAGAGATAGAAAAGAGAATGGAGATAAGATTTAGATAATGAATGTATAATAACTTCCCACTTATGCCACAGATAATTTTTATAGATAATTAATCTACACCTTCCCACTTATGCCCTAAGTTTAACACTATATACGATCCAACGGCCGACGGAAAAAACAATACAATAAACAAATTGTCATGCTAAGAATAACCCATAAAAAAAACCTTTTTTATTTACATGATGGATAAACATCTGGTCTCTACATCCAAGTTTCGAGAATGTCCACCGCGCACACAAACCCAATTTATTGCCAGCCCCCAGCAATTCAGGACAGCGAGTCGGCAGTGCACTGGCACACAAGTGAAATACAGTCTTATCTCCCCAAAAGTAGGTTGCTTGAATTCATCAGCGCTGCTAAATCAAGCAGAATATACACAAATTCCAGCATATTATTCAGCAGTAGTAACCATGTTACATGTACAATGAGACCGACCTACATAGTACATGCTAGAGTCTAACTGAAACGAAACAAAGGAACAAAAATCTGGAGGAAAAACCAAAACACCTGTCCATTGACAGCGAGATGCTAGCAACACAAATATCGGGACTGGGCGTGACAGAAACATTATAATCCCATGCAACATCAACTGAAATGCTACTTAATCCAGTCCAAGCATGGCTATATCTGTAAGCTTGGTTAAACAATTAGCAAACCTTAAAACTTACAGGAAGAAGAGAAACCCCAGTTGAAATGGTTTCGGGTAACAAATCAATGTTAATGACCATGGGAACAAGCAGTATGCAATCAAAAGGAACAACAGCACGTCTACACTGAACAAGTGATGTTAGATCATTGAGCTCAGAAGCTTCAAACCATCTCAGATCTCTCAGCAATTAACAGCGCCTCAAGTTCTTCTCTCCGTTTCTCTAGCTCCTGAAACAGCCACCGAAATTGAGGAATGATCAACAAATAACCATGGGGCACGGAATGGAACTATAATTGTGCACTGCAGGCTGTAGTCAATTCCTTCAGGTAGAAACTTGTCAAGAAACAACTTTAGCAGCAAGTAGTGAAGGAACTCAAGGGCAAGGGCAGAGAAAAGTAGTCTGCACTAGGCAATTGTAGGCTGTACCCTTAGCTCCCAAAGCCAAAACTATGCAAGCATGCCAAGCTATTCCAGCAGAAAGTAGTAAAGGAAGGGCGGTCAGCAGAGAAAACCAGTATGCAATAAACAATTGCCCAACCATCAATGGGAAACATCAAATGTGTATCCTCTATAAGTGGATATGGGATCTCTTGTGAGCAGTGATTAGTGAGCACATGTTTTATGTGAGGTCATACCAATATACAAATCAGAACTCCTTTATATTAACATAAACAAGGATACACTTGGGAAAACAGGAATCAGCCCTTCACTGAGAGGGAAAAGTCACCCTCCTCTTGATCTGTGAGGTTTGCATTTTTTTTTTTTGGTATAGACTATAGATGTACTAACTACAGATTTCTTGAGATGTATATAGAAAACAAAATTAGTTGTAACGGAGGAATCACATGACACACTTATGCATCAAGGTCAACAGTAAAGCATGGCATGCTCCATGCTGAGTAATTTCAGGCAATAACCACAGAAAAAGATATTTTACAGCCTAAGCAAACCATATGTCATCAAACCACAAAAAAATTACCACTATACAAACTCAAATTCAGCACCATTAATAGCAAAATTTAGGGACCAAGTACACACCTCCAGATCCCTGACTGTTTGCTCTCGTGATGTTGCTTTATGCTCCCTGGATCGCTTTAAGACACCAAGGCACAATATCCCCTACACAGTCAAAGCTTTTAGTGCACATAAAAAATTTGGCTGTGCAATACAAACAAAAGGTAATGTTGATCATTGTTGTGCATCACAAGATCATACTTTGTTATAATAGACATGCATGGTTAGGGACAAATACTATTACATAAAATGTGCCTTACTAGTGCTTGCATGAGAAAATTTGAGACGTTATTTCAAGTTTTCAGCAGGTTCATAATGCTCTCTTTCTTATCATGTTTTCAAAAGGTTCATTAAAGCTCCAGTAGATACTGAGGTAATTTTCCTAGACAACAAATGACAAAATTATAAGGAATTCATTTTTGCCAAAAGATTTGATATCCAGTTATCAGACAGTATCACGTTGAAATTCTAGAATTAGAAAGGTTATTCTATAGCATGTAAACACAAAATTCTCTAAGACTTACCGATATTATATAGATCAGTCCACATGCAAGGAGGAGATAGCTGGCAATGTCCTGAAGCAAAATCAGATCCCCCCTTTCAACACTTGGGTACGCCTTCGTCATGACAGCAACACTGCCAGGAACAGAAAATGAGTTCACCAGAGGATTTGCAAGGAATACATTTCTAAATGGTCAATGGTACTTATTAGGATACTCCTCCCATGCAATTCGCACCCCACCCACTTGTTTGTGTTTCATGGAACTTTACACAGACAAGAAGCTTAACATTAAAATATTCATGATCCCAGGCAGTTATGGAGTTATGGTGCACACAACTGTGATAGTTCTGGGTGTATTTGCTTTGACTATGAATATGTAGTGATGTCAATATGGTGAATACCAGATGGATTATAATAGCTTTACAATGAATTACTGTTTTTTCTCATTCTAGTACTCTAAAACATTTCATTCAAGTGTGTACACTTAGTATTGTTCCTACATTTATAATCGCCTTAGTTGAAGGTTGATACTAAGCAGAAGCATTGATATGTCCTAAAACCTAAATAAGAAGGAACAAAGTATTCTCGCAAGTCACAATGCATGCTGACATAGATAATCTCTGGTTTACACATGCATGCTACTCTGCAGTCTGCACATGTGAGGACCACGATGCACTGCAAGAATGATAGACTTGTACATAACATGCCTTAATGCAGAACTCATTTGTCATACTGTTATGGGCAGGCGCAATAGAACCCAAATGGCCCATGAACAGTACCCGCGGGTACTGTATCACGGGTTGGGAGTTAGTTGGGATAAAATTACATGGGAGTCAAGGATTATATAATATTGGTTTCCTTAGAGATAAGATTAGTTAGGATTAGTTTGTTAAGATACAAGTTAATCCTCCCTAGAAAAGGGATGTGTGGCTAGGGAAGTCATGAACTAAGCTTAGGCACCTTTGGTAAGTTAGTTGTGGCAAATTATGGCTAGGTTAGTCTCAAACCAAACAGGCCATGTATCTTTATTTAATGTACTTTATTTATAACAGCTAACTGTTTTTTGTTTTTTCATGGAACATTTATCAATCAATGCTCCATCTCCTAGAATTTCAGTTGGTCTAACGGTTTTACCTAGTCCTATACTCATATAACCTATTGCTTGCAAAAGAGAAAATAAAATCTACCAAATATAGAGGTACAATGTGGATGAGTTTTAGATGGTACCAATCATATAAATTAAATAGTCTGTGCAATCCATATATTCTAGTGTACATAACGAGAGTTCAATTTTAGAAACATAATAAAGAAGAGACATATGCTCATACAGGAAACTCACAAGATGTGTAGCATTCCTCTTGCAGGCCAGTACTCGAATATCTGGTCATACCAAATTAAAAGGTTCAAAAGAATTGTCAAAATGTTATGCCGACCACACAAAATGACAGTATAACACCTGATTTACCAACAATTAATTTACATGAAATCCAATTCGCGAGTGAAAACAACTGAAGGGAAATCCAATTAAAATTTACCAGTTCAGCAGAAACAACTAAAAGAGCAATGACATCATTTATGATCGCAAGGACATGATGTCAGAAAAGCACAAAGACTCACCTAAAATTATGATAATAGCTTCATTGCTAAACATATAAAAAAATACCACAGGGAAAGTCCATAGATGCTACAATACCGAAAAAATAATAGTGTGGATCAAGCAGCATATGAAAGACTTGGAGACTGAAATGCAACATTAATCATATATCATTCATCATAAAGTTTAGGTTTGTCCCTAATACAGGTCAAATTTGCGAACACGAACAATTACCTAATTGGTCTTTATGTTTAGCAGCCCAATCATGACATACTGCAATGTACATGGAAGGAAATGGCTGACAAGGAAGGAGAGGCACAAACCGAACCTTGCAGAACTTCATGATGAATCCCCACTCCGTCTCGACGACGCCGACGAACAGCGAGATCACCACCGCGTAGCACCGGAATATGCCCCCAAATATCTGAAACCCCCCAACACGAACCAAATCAAGTCGCATCAAACAGCCGCTGGAAGGAGAGGGGGCGGCTAAGGCTAACGATAACGAGCGGCATACGTCGGCGCCGCGGCGGAAGGCGTGGACGGCGGAGAGGACGTTGACGGCGACGCAGAGGGCGGCGGTGGCGGCCGTGACGACGTTGAAGCAGCGGCAGACGATGAGGAGCGGGTCGGAGCGCCGGCGCTGGCGCTGGCGGCGGCGCGGCGTGTCCCCGCCGCCGGCGGGCTGCGGCGAGGACGGCTCGGGCGCCGCCGCCGAGGCCGACACTTCCCTGGCCATGGCCGGGGGCTAGGGCTCGATGAGGAAAGTGGTGAGGTGGCGAGGAAAGAGAGGGAGAGAGGGGGGTGAGGAGTCCGAGTTGTACGCGCCGGAGCAAGCGTATAAAGCGGAGGAGAAAGAAGGGGGGTGGGGCCACGTGGCGCGTGAGGTGGAGCCAGCAGCCAATGGGAGCCGAGCTCGTGGTATCTGACACACAACGCGAGCTCATACTGTTAGGCACACTAATATCCCAATTTGTTCTATAATTTTCTAGTACTAATTACTCAAGCTAGAAGGAGGATTGCATCTTAACTCTGGCCCATTTTGTACAGGGGTAGTATTGGCTGATTCAGCATCTGATTTATAGTTAAATGATGTGCTCAGTGGACACTTGTCTTTCTCCCAGCAGTGAGTTTAATTCAGAATTGTCTTCAGGGTTTCATGTTACTGTTTAGCTACCCAATTGAATTTGAAGAACCCTGTAGGCAGCCAAGCAAGGCATATCTGCTGCCCAAAGCAAGGAATAGCTTGCTACCAATGGGAAAATAAAATACTAGTGCTTCCCTGACAAATGGTATGGAGTATAGTTGTCATGTGTATGCTGTTTACTCCACCTGGTGAATATTCATGCTGGTTTTAAGATGCTAGGCATTACATCCTTAACAGTTGGGGAATCGAGAGGAAGAAACAGCGAGGAGGAAGAACAGGACAGGAGCAGTAGGGGAGAGTTTCAGATGGCGAGTAATTTTACATCCTTGACCCTCGCCGTATCAGAATTCAGACACAGAAGAGTTTCGCGACACTGCACTTCAGACCTTTCAGCCCAAGACCAGAAATCTGGCCCAACACACCTCCAGCCCAATACACGCGCCATAATTAGCACCACAGTTGGCCACAAAAGGGCTTCCACCGTTTACACTGCCCTCCCCTTGACTTCCTGCTTGTCCGCATTCCCCAACCTGGAGTATCTAGATGTATTGCTCTTAATACTTCATAATCTTCTCAAGCAGTCCATGATGCAGGCAGCTTTGTCCGTTGCACCAGCACCTGAGTGTGAGGTTTCATAATCTGCATTTCCCTTCTTCCCTAGGCGCCTGTCAAGAATCAGCAACAGTTGCACATCCCTGAACATCAAGCTCAGCTGGATTTGGTAAAGTAGAAATGACAGGAGTAAAATCAGGAGTGTGAGGTTTCAATTGTGGAACATGAAAGACAGGATGTATTTGGCTTCTCTCAGCCAATTGTAACTTGTAAGCCACAGGATACATTTTTGCCGTTATCCGAAAAGACCCATAATACTTGTATGCCAGTTTTGCTACTGGTCTGTTCACCACTGTAGTAATCTATTAATTATTTGATTGCTTTAAGATTCGATATTTTCTATGAAAGAATAACACAATATAATATCCGGTACAATTTATTTTACTGAAAAATAGAAGGATACTAGTACAAACATTCTTAGAAAACAAAAGATAGATCCAGTCATCACATTATAAATAGCCGCAATGGAAATTAATCATTTCTATTTCTACTCTCCGAGCGCGAAAGCGGTGGCATCAAAGCTGTCGGAGAGGCCAGTGCCGGTCTTGAAGGTGACCTTCTCCGGCGAGTCCTCGGGAACATACACCTCCACGACGCTGAGCCACAGGAAGAGCTCCTTGGTCTTGACGCCGGTGATCTGCTTCAGCTTGCCCTTCTCGGTGAACGCCGTCACCTCCGCCGCGTAAGACACTGTCTGCTTGATCTTCTTGAAGGTGTGCTCGACCTTCTTCTTCCTCTGCACAAGCCACATGAACCCCGTGGCGCGGTTGTAGCCGAACTCCTCGATGTCCTCCAATGGGAGGAGGCCCTTGGGGAGCCCGAGCTCGCCGAGCAGCTCCACGGACTTCTTCCTGCCGACGTCGTCGCCGACGAAGACCTCGGCGCCGGCGCGGTTGGCCTCCATGTTGATGGTGTGATACGGGCGCAGAAACCAAGCTCAGATCAGATCGATGTGTTGATTTCTGTACGAATGTGTGTGTGAAGCTAGTGATGCTGCGAGTTTGCTTGAGGTGCAGCTCGATCAGTGTGTGTATATAGCGGTGAGAGTGTGGAATGGTTGACCGAATCGGTCTCTAGCTCTGGTTCCTTCAATGTTGTGATGAACGATGGAGATGAGCTGGACGGCGCCATTGGAGTCCACGCGAGAGCGAGTCAATCTTGTTGTTCCGGCACGGCGGCTCGTCGTGGCCGAGCCGCCGGTGTCAATTAATTAGGCAGCATGCAACCAGGTCCTAAATGGCATCCCATATTGTTTTCCATCCTGTAATTCTATGTCAAACATTTCATGCTAGGGGTAGCACGCATTTTTTTATTGGGCACTATGCATGCATGCCTTCGTGAAATAATCGGTTTATAGCAATACCACCCGTAGATGTCATTCATGTAGTGTCATTTATGTGAACCGTAAGCTTCGTAATGATATGACCATGAAGATTTTTAGCTACTAATACAAGGTACTCCCTCCGTTCCAAATTGTAGTTCACTGTTGACTTTTTTATATTTTATTTGACCATTCGGCTTATTCAAAAGATATATGTAAATATTATTTATTTTTTTGTGATTTGTTTTATCATTAAACATACTTTAAGCATGACTTATATTTTTGCATTTTACACTAATTTTTTTGAATAAGATAAATGGTCAAGAGGTGTCTCCCAAAGTCAACAGTGAACTATAATTTGGAACGGAGGGAGTACCAACCAATCTAGTGAAGGTACACCTCCCGCCCTATGCAGGCGAGACTGTCGAAGCACTGTGATAGCATGGTGGTTGATTTTAGTGGAAGAGATGAATTTATTGAAAAAAGTTTATGGTTAATTTTAGTGAAAAATTAATTGCGCCATATCGGATGGACGGTGGGTGATTACGTTAAACTATGACGTCGACGCAGGAGGCCTTTCAATAATATAAGATAAAATAATATTAAAACTTTATATTTCATAATATTAGAACAT
>SPJY01031537.1:202985-245621 GCA_005191435.1 Raddia distichophylla
TATTATGAATTTCCGAATTGTAATTGAGCTGCTCTTGACTGGTCAAATTGCAATTAATCTTAGTACCATGATTGCTGCAAATAAATTCATGACTATGCCTAGCAACAGATTTGCTGGGTCTATCAACAGCCATGACAGGTTGACCTGATAAGCCAGAAAGAGAAGAATCCATGCAACGAAGCTCTGAATTATGACTTGCAGTAAATGTGTTGGGAGCACTGGTTGTCACTGAAGACCCAGCAGGTTCATCTAACCCAGACCGTATGAGACAATCACGAGCAGTGGCTTTCCCTTCTTCTGTAAGCATATACCTACACAAACTCACTAGTAAACCCCAAGCTGTGCTTACTGCTCTAAAAATAATATGTATGATTAACAATAAAATCCCAACTGAATACATGAAATGTAAATTAAACAGAGTCAATTCCTGCTGTCACTCAGGACGAAAACTAAAGAAAGGGTATTAAATATAGGACCAAACTACTGGAGAACAGGATCTTCTGACGAAAACAGCTGACAGGCCTCTGGATAAGATCACATGCAGAAGATTGTTAGACACATGTCACAGGCTCACTTGGTGGACTCCAATAAGTGCAATTTTGCAAAAGGGCTACAGAGCTAATATGTTTGTCTTCATCTCATCAATAGAGAGTTAGCAGTATAACACAGAATAGCTGCATTCCCAAAAGATATATTTGCTTAATTCATTCAAAATATTAGAAACATTATATATTCCATAATGTGGATATATGCATCAAATAACTAGCTACCGATCATCTGCTAGCATCTAATACAACCTTATAGTGATGCCGTATCAAACTTCCTCAAAACAAGAGAAAGGCTTTTGTGTATGGTGGTACTGATTACTGAACTCAAATAACCAGTGCAACTGCAATATTGTGTACAAAGATAACAATCCTGTGAACATCCTGATGAAAGCAGCCAAATTCATGAATATAAGTGCAATAGCACTGATATGACGATATCAACAATCATTTAATCAATTCAATTATCATATTTGTTGCTTAAGAGTTAAGAAAGTTCTCCCTGAATGAAGTTACACAAGTAATAGCTAGAAATGATGATCTCGTGCACGATAAATGATGCAAAAGCAAGTGGCATAGCCAGAATTAATGCCTATGAAATCTAATACATGCTTACAGAAATATGTGGGGGTCTTATCCTTTAAAACTTCCTAAATCATAAGTTATTCTTTCAGTCTTTTGCCAAAAAAAAACTATCTGGGAGCGGTTTTATAGACCCACAAACTGAAACACCCTACACTCCAGTCACTCTTCAGGCTACAAACAGATCCACCACAGGCGCTACTGCCAACAGCTAAGCTTTGGAACTGTAAGCATTCAAACCGAACAAGTTTTTAAGTAAACAAAGGTGGGCCAGTTAAAGCAGGCATAAGTTGAGCATGTAATACATTACTTTGCAGGGTTACTGAACTTTGTAACCAGTTCTTTGGATACCAATGTCTTCATGCAGTTCCATCCAGTGTACCAGTCCTTCGAAGAACTCCCAGAAGACCCAGGCTTCGCTTTACTTTTGTCTGGACTGCTCACAACGCAACGTACCTACTTAGTTTTGCATTAACATAAGCAACAGCATAAAATTGTGGAACTGTACCCAATTGCACGTTGTGAAAGACCACTGGCTTCAGCTGCATTAATAAGCTCTTGCTTCTTCATAAAATTCTTGCTTCCCATTGTTTCCCTATAGGGAAGATCAACTGTTATTATTTGATCTTACATATCCGGCACCTTTTCATAATTCCTATGATTAGATGTTGCTCTCTGGCCATGGTGAATAATGCTTTTCAGCGGCAAATAACCAAAAAAATAAAGAACCCCAAGAAAACCATACCTATAGAGTGTGATCAATATTGCATAAGCAGCAGAATTTTTCTGTGGCACATAAGACTTTGGTACTTTTGTTTTCCTCCCTATAAAAATGAAGAGTACCCTTTAAGATTTAAATAAAAGAAGACTTTAGGCCATTAACTTCACTGCTATTATAACTGATTAAAGTAGAAGAATCAAGGGTGAACTAAAAAAGAATAGAATTTCAAAGATACGCAGTCAAGCATGAAACTGTTACCCTTTGGTCCTGCTGAATTATTTTCCAGAGGGGACAAATCTGGACTGGACTCCGGAAAGGACCCTCTAATGAGACGTATGACCCATTGTCCAACACCGCTGACATAAATAAGTCAATAATATACTAGGAAATAAATTAACACTTAAAGATGCAATGTTGCATTTTACACAGCTTGGTTATACAACAAACAAAGAAAATGTATAGTTTTGATGCATGGAAAGGAAAAATGGAACATTTGAACCTGCATTTACTAGATGACCTCAGCTGGCCAAAATTTTAAACCCTCCAGAAATTTTGTAGATTTCCCGATGGACTATCACTATGTTTGAAAAAAGACAACGGTGGTTATCAAATTATTTATGTGCAAATAAACAAATATTTGGGGCTAAATATAGTTCAATAGTTATCTGTTAATATAAATTATGACAATTTCATCTCTCAGTTCAATACGTGAAACAAAAACCATGCAAAGTCGCACATTAATCCAAACGAAAGCCATACTGTTACAGCACTTGTCTAATTATTTATGTACAAGCAAATTCCAAGCTAAAACCAAACCAAATTTTTGCAGCTATGTATCACAAAATTCCTCCACAAAAACTCTATCTATGACCTAGCATCTCTCTATCATAAAAGGCATTACCTCAAATAGGTCTCACAACCCACTTCGTAGGAAATCAATGCTCACGGTAGAGCCGTAGAGGTACTGAACATGACAAACGAAAATTATAATTTCATGGCCTAAGATGCGAAATTAACCGGTGTGGGAATACAGATGATCGGATCAGTTGGACACAATTCAAGTTCCCTAACTCTATAATATATGACCAAACAAAATTCAAATCCCTGATTGATGAAGGCAGCCAAGCTATCTACACGCCAAATTTGCAAACCAATCCATTCGTTTTACAAACATGGGTACCTGATCTGGGATAGATCCTTGATGGTTCGGACGGGCTCCATGCGTTGCAGACGTTGCGGTAGGCTTTGGCGAGCGTGAAGTGCTAGTTCTCCGGAAGATTGCTCTGGTCCGCCATGGAACGCCACTTCTCCAGGACACACCGCGCGACCTCCTCGTTCTCCGGGAGGCGCACCGTAAGCTGCTTCGGCACCGCCGGCGGCATTGTGGCCTTGGGATGGAGAGCGGGGTTGCCGGAGGGGGATTAGGGCTTGGGGTTTGGGGGTGGGGATGGCGAGCCCGCCATTTTCAGGAATACATATCCTGTGCACATGAGAGAGATGTGCACATATGCACATTTAAAATTTGGAGCGTTCAAAACAGATCCAACGGTAGCTCAGTTTATTTGCATTTACCCCCTCCCACCTCCCACAGCAGGTCCTTCCCCACGAGTGCTGCTGCCCCAGGCGCTTCCCCAACCCTAGCGCCCGAGAGCTCCCTCAACGCCGCCGCCGCCATTCGTGGGCCGCCGCCGTTTGCAGTTGATTTCAAGTGAATATATTTTTCATATTTTTGCATCTATTTCATACGGTGTCCAAATTGCATGAAACAAATTTTACAGTTCATGAAAATCCTGGACCAACCCATTTTTATATTTTTATAATTTATTATTTTTTGCAGTTTATAATTCATTTTTTATATTTTATAATTTTAAATTCAAAACTTTTTGGTATTTTCTGAGTTTATTAATTTTTTATTTGACCATAATAACAATTGGCACAATATCATTTGGTAATCAACCAAACATACCACTGATTTTACCAACATTTGGCTGCCCTCGATTGACTATAAACCAAACGACACAAATTTTACCAACAAAAGGTCATGCCCTCAATTGGTCATGACCATTCATTGGCATGGCCACGGAAGGCTACCAACCAAACAGGCCCTATGCCTCTATCCTCTATGGAATTGTTGGAAGAAAATTCTATGCATCCCTGGTGCAAAGCAGCCCATTTACAGACTTGGAGGGAGAGAGGCGAGTGAGGACCGAGGTCAGGAGGAGGATGACGCTGCTTTGAGATTGAGGGAAGGACAGGTGGCAAACATCCATATAGGGTTGTAAATGGGCTGGTTTGCACCAAGGATGCATAGAATTTTCTTCCGAATTGTTGGCCTCTAATGAATTGGGGTGAAATGGTTGTAATGGATTGGGTTTTAAAATAGATTGCTTTGGATGGGTGTTGGGTGAAAAATGGTGTTGATGTTGCTAATGGGTTGGGATGAGATGGATTTTAAGTTCAAATGGGTTGGGATGGGGTGGGGTGGGTTTAAAAAGGTTTGTGTTCAACACACGGGTTTATATTGAATGGGTTCATATGGGTTGTATAATATAATATAAATTTTTACATGTGAGCCTCACCGATTTGGTTTAACCAGCCAATTTGCACAAAGTTACTTTCGAATATGTAGAATAATAGCAAAAAATCAGATAATTTAGATAATTTTTTATAATGTGAACGCGAGGTTTAAAAAAAACTAAGCTGTTTTATAATATACCTAGCCATGGGCAGCCCAAGCTAGGTTGATCTCAGGAGTACACCAGGCCAGCTTGGCCGCTTGGGCTTCGATTTTGAGCATGCTCGTTGAGCCGGGACCGGGCCCAAAGAAAAAACGAAATAACACTGGGTTGGGTTAGGCTGGGCTTCAGGCTGGACTCAAGCCCGAGACTAGGAAAAGCCGTTGGACTGGGCTGGGCTTGGCCTAGTCCCGCGGAACCAGTCGTTTTCAAACCCGGCCCGTAACCTGGCGCGGGCTCGGCCTTTGGACAGGTCAACTTTATAAAAAAAAACCAAATTTTACATGTGGATCCCATCTATTTTGTTTGCCATGTGAATCTACACAAAGTTGCATCCAGATGTATAGAGTCATGACAAAAAAAATTAAATAATTTCAATGATTTTTTATAGTGTGAACGTGAGATTTAAGAAAAAACTAAGGTGTTTTTATAGAGTGAACGCGAGGTTGATAAATGGGTTCAAATGGATCGATGAATGGGGTTAAACCCATATGAGAGGTGTGAGCTGGATTTGTTTGGGATCAAATAAGGAATGAATGGGGTGGGGTGGGGTGGATTCACATTAAAATGGGGTGGGTGGAAATGGGTTGGGTTTATACACATTAGCAGAGTGACCTTCAACGGGATTCTCATATGACCCCTGTCCGTTCATGGAAGAGAGAATCCAGAAATATAAAAAACGTCTCTTCTTCTCAATCCGTCCTTACAGAACGCAGCGACGAGCGTAGGATGTGGCGGCGCGGTGGAGCTCTTGCGGGCGAAGGAAGAAGACGCCGCTCCCGCAATAGGAGTGGGCAGAGAGAGGGGGCGGCAACGGGACAGCAAAGGCGCGGGGAAAGACGTGCGGCGACGGCTGAGAGGGTAAGGGGAAGAAAGAGAGAGAAAGACCGAGAAGGGAGTGGGGAGAGAGAAATGGGAGGAATTTTTCTTTTTTAAGTGATAGAATTAGCAAAATATCATTGATCAAAGGGTTTACAAGTTTACACCCATAGAAAAAACATTACGATGCAACATCATCTATTAAACCAACACCTATTTGAGGCAGTATTAAGATGAGTTTAGATTTCTTTCTCCCAATTCAAACATTTATAGCATGCGTAGTGCAGTGTTTACATGAGTATCATGCTATAATTTTTTTGTATGTTATAAAAGACACTTTTTCCTTACCAGAAATGATGCACAAACATTCTAATTTAGCCTCTATATTACTCTTATATGATCTGCCTATGTTACGATATAAATTATTGTCAGTTGCAAAATGTCGCTGTCAATATGTTCTCATTTTTTGTACGACGACTCAGGCCCTGTTTGTTTGAGCTGCAGCTTCTTTAAAAGCTGTTTTTGGGAAGTGCCATAAAAAACTAACTTCTTGAAAAAGCTTATATTACAGTACAAATTGGGCTTTTGATGGCTTTTGGCTTCTTTGAATGGGGTTTCAAAAGCTGGTTGTTTGTTTGAGCTTTTGACTTCTGAAGCTAAAAGATGGCTAGAAGCTCAAATAAACAGGGCTTCAATACGTTATCTATGAACATAGTTACATATAGTTAAACTTGATCTGATCCTCCGCGGCCCACTGCCTTGCCGCATGCCGGTCTTTGCGCACATTGTCGCGCAGATCATGATTGGCCACCTAATCAGGTTCATGGACATTTTACGATTACAATGACAAGGTCTAATAAGGCCTCGTTCTTTCAGCGTTATGTACCGTTGAGTATTACTGTAGCAAATTTTGTTGTTTCTATATAGCCTATATGTTGTGATAATTTGTATCGATTTTTTCTGTCTTTCAGTAGTCCTTCCAGATATCCTAAAGCTATTTTTTATTATTTTTGAATTTTTAGACCTCTTTTAGAGTGCTCTCAAATTTTCTACAGTAATACGCCAACGCAACGATACGCTGAAAAGAACAAGGCCCAAGTCTCTGTTCGGTGATGAGGTCAAGGACGAGTAGACACATACAAGATGACGTGGATACTGGATACTGCATGTTTGGTTGCTGCCTAACCTTGTCTCGTTTAATATTAGACAAGTCTTAGTTTCTTTGTTAGGTGTTTGGTCCGTGTCATAACTGTGGCTTGCCATATTTTGTTAGCCACATGTCCCACTTGTTATAGACTCAGTTTTTTTGACTAACTTGTCTAATTTGGCGTCACACATTGTGTGGCTTGCCACTCTTGCACAAGGTTAGGTCTAGCAGTATTATGTAGCGACTAAACAGCCCCTACCGAATCAAAATAGTACATGTGAGCTTTGGCATACGTTGACCGCCTTACCGCAGGCTAGCCTATTAGATCATAAGAAGTATTCCTATACTGTTTTTGCTAATCGTTATCAAGGTTCAAACATATTATTTAGTAACTATAAAGAAACTCATTCAGCCACTAGAGTAGAAGACCAAAATCTTTCTTTGCTCTTCTGCCTATGCTTCCCTATGGATAGCATGGTAGAACCTTCCCTTTCTCTCCTATGCTCGTGTTTTCTGGTCAACTCGTCCAACCACTCCTCTCTTTTAAGTGGTGGCAATACGTTCTCTCTCCCTCCTCTCCGTCAACATCATCCATCTCTTTCATCTTCATTTACACTCACTACTAGGACTACAAGAGGAACTGTGTCGTTGGAAGGAAGATCACTGTGGAGGCTTGTGCGACTTAGAGGAGGAGAATGGCGGTTTGGTGGCATGAGGGGTTGGTTGGGTGGTGAAGATCCAAGGGCAACGGAAGATGCTTTGATGGTGAAGGAGAGACGTAGGCATAAGGGGAGAGAGCCAAGGGGGGGAGGGGAGAGAGAGAGAGAGAGAGAGAGAGAGAGAGAGAGAGAGAGAGAGAGCATATGGGGATATTTGGAGCGCCTTAGTCAAGGGGAGAATCTTGAGCCGGTGGGTAGCACAAGCAGTAGAGGTGGAAAGAGTATTACATCGAATGGCGAATGTATCCATTAGGGATCCAATGGCCATGATAGGGAATTTGCACCATATTGCACCAAATGATTTGTTTGCAGAGGATATTTATCTTTGGTATATTCGATACTTTGACACGTGTAACTATTGATATATCTAGTATTAAAAAGAGCTTAGTGGTGAGTGCAATGTTTATGCCTTCTATTCACTTACATACAGTGTTCGCCTAGTCGGCCGCCTAGGCCGATTAGTCGCTAGTCTACAACTTTCCGCCTCGTTTAGGCCCTAGTCGGTGAGTTAGGCGGAAATCCCGATTAGGCGGTCCTAGGTGGTCTTAGGCGGACTAGGCGGGTGGGCCGGGACGGGTTTAGGCGAGCTTGGGGCGGCCTAGTCGGCGCTTAGTGACCAACTAGGGGATGGCCAGGCAGGTGAATCGAGTGAACCAGCCCGCCCATGTCCCAAATATGTGAAGAGGCATTACACACTAGGGTTTTTCTGTCTCCAATCTCCAATTGAGACTATGACAACATGGCTATGCTAATGAGTAATGAGTAATGACTATGTGTCAATGCCTTTATGAGATCGATTCTCTCAATTTTCATGCTTAATATGTCTATATATGTATTTTGTGTATTTAATTTATGGGATAAGTCATATATTTGGAGTTGTAAAATGATGTATATTTTGTGTATTTAATTTATGGGATAAGTCATTTTTCACTAAAAACAAGGCCCAAACTATTGTTCTAGTTTGCTGGGTTAACAAGTTTAGCTCATAACCCTCACAAAAAGAGAGAAGTTTAGCACACCAAAAGAACCCATTTATCAACCTCACGTTCACACTATAAAAACAACTTAGTTTTTTTCTTAAACCTCATGTTCACATTATAAAAAATCATCGAAATTGTTTATTTTTTTTGTCATGACTATATACATCTGGATGCAACTTTATATAGATTCATATGGCAAATAAAATAGATGGGACCCACATGTAAAATTTGGTGTTTTTTTTATAAAGTTGACCTGTCCAAAGGCCGAGCCTGCGCCAGGTTACGGGCCAGGCTTGAAAAAGACTAGTACCGCGGGACTAGGCCGAGCCCAGCCTGGTCCAACGCCTTTTCCTAGTCTCAGGCTTGAGTCCAGCCTGCAGTCTAGCCCAACCCAACCCAGTGCTATTTTGTTTTTTCTTCGGGTCCGATCCCGGCTCAACGAGCGAGCTCTAAATTGAAGCCCAAGCGGCCAAGCTGGCCTGGTGTACTCCTCAGATCAACCTAACTTGGGCTGCCGATGGCTAGATATATTATAAAACAGCTTAGTTTTTTTAAACATTGTGTTCACATTATAAAAAATTATCTAAATTATCTGATATTTTGCTATTATTCTACATATTCGAAAGTAACTTTGTGCAAATTGACTAATTAAACTAAATTGGTGAGGCTCACATGTAAAAATTTATGTTATATTATACAACCCATATGAATACATTCAATATAAACCCGTGTGTTAAACAAAAACCTTTTTAAACCCACCCGCTCCACCCTAACACATTTGAACTTAAAACCAATCTCATCCCAACCCATTAGCAACATCAACACCATATTTCACCCAGACACCCATTCAAAGCAATCTATTTTAAAACCCAATCAATTACAACCATTTCACCCCAATCAATTATAGGCCAACAATTCCACGGAGGATAGAAGCATAGAGCCCCTGTTTTGTCGGTACGGAGCCATTTGAGTAACTGGACCCGTTGGCCTAAGCTGCAAAATCGAAACCACCTGAAAATGGCGGGCTCGCCATTCGCACCCCCAAGCCCTAATCCCCCTCCGGCAACCCCGCTCTCTATCCTAAGGCCGCAATGCCGCCGGCGGTGCCGAAGTAGCTTACGGTGCGCCTTCCGGAGAACGAGGAGGTCGCGCGGTGTGTCCTGAAGAAGTGGCGTTCCATGGCGGACCAGAGCGATCTCTCGGAGAACCAGCACTTCACGCTCGCCATAGCCTACCGCAAACGTCTACAACGCCACGGAGCCCGTACGAACCATCAAGTATCTATCCCAGATCAAATACCCATGTTTGTAAAACGAATGGATTGATTTACAAATTTGGCGAGTAGATAGCTTGGCTGTTTTCATCAATCAGGGATTTGAATTTTGTTTGGTCATATATTATAATGTTAGGGAACTTGAATTATGTCCAACTGATCCGATCATCTGTACCCCCACACCGGTTAATTTCGCATCTTAGACAATTAAATTATAATTTTCGTTTATGATGTTCAGTACCTCTACGGCTCTACCGTGAGAACTGATTTCTTACGATGTGGGTTGTGATACCTATTTAAGGTAATGTCTTTTATGGTAGAAAGATGATAAGTCATAAATAGAGTTTTTTTTAGAGGAATTTTGTGATACATAGCTGCAAAACTTTGGTTTGGTTTTAGTTTGGAATTTACTTGTACATAAATAATTAGACGAGTGCTGTAACAGTATGGCTTTAGTTTGAGGTAATGCTTTTTATGATAGATAATTAGACAAGTCCTTTTATAATAGATAATTAGAGAAGTGATACATAAATACACTTATTTAATTATTTGAGGTAATGCCTTTTATGATAGAGAGATGCTAGGTCATAGAGTTTTGTGGAGGAATTTTATGATACATAGCTGTAAAATTTTGGTTTGGTTTTAGCTTGAAATTTGCTTGTACATAAATAATTAGACAAGTACTGTAACAGTATGGTTTTAGTTTAAATTAATGTGCAACTTTGCATGGTTTTTATTTTGCGTATTGAACTAAGAGATAGAATTATCATAATTTTACTAACAGATAATTATTGAACTATATTTAGTCCTAAATGTTTGTTTATTTGCACATAAATAATTTGATAACCACAACTATTGAACTATATTTAGCCCTAAATGTTTGTTTATTTGCACATAAATAATTTAATAACCACCGTTGTTTTTTTCAAACATAGTGATAGTTAATCAGAAATTTATAAAATTTCTGAAGGGTTTAAAATTTTGGCTAGCTGAGGTCATCTAGTAAATGTAGGTTAAAATGTTCCTTTTTACTTTCCATGCATCAAAATTATATATTTTCTTTGTTTCTTGTATAACCAAGCTGTGTAAAATGCAACATTGCATTTTTAAGTGTTAATTTATTTCCTAGTATATTATTGACTTATTTATGCCAGCGGTGTTGGATAATGGGTCATACGTCTCATTAGAGGGTCTTTTCCGGAGTCCAGTCCAGATTTATCTCCTCTAGAAAGTAATTCAACAGGACAAAAGGGTAACAGTTTCATGCTTGACTGCGTATCTTTGAAATTCTATTCTTCTTTTTTATTTCACCCTTGTTTCCTCCACTTTAATCAGTTATAATGGCAGTGAAGTTAATGGCCAAAAGTTTTCTTTTATTTAAGTCTTTTTTTTTGTAGGGAGGAAAACAAAAGTACCAAAGTCTTATGTGCCACAGAAAAATTCTGCTGCTTATGCAATATTGATCACACTCTATAGGTATGGTTTTCTTGGGGTTCTTTATTTTTTTGGTTATTTGCCGCTGAAAAGCATTATTCACTAGGGATGTCAACAGAGAATTCCCGTCGGGTTTTAACCCCCCAAACCCATCCCCGCTAGGTTAAATCCGCCTTGTCCCCGGGGATCAAATTCCACCCAAACCCATCCCCGCGCGGGTATCGGGGACCCGACGGGGCCCATCCCCGACAGGGGCAGCACTTCATTTGTATGGCACTGATGCCGGCATCAATTCTGGATGGCTGGAAAGGGAAGGGGAACGCGTTCCTCACCTTGCTTCATCGCCGTCGGAGCTCGCCGGCACGGAGGGAGAAGACATGGGCCGAGGGCCCCCGAGGTCGATGCGGATTCCCCGTGCACGTGCAGTCGTCCTTGCCGGCTCGCCGTGCTCTGGAGACTAGCGACAGCCAACAAGGGACGGGGGAAGTGAGGCGGCGCTATGCCACGAAGAGGGCGGCGGATGGGACAAGGAGTGAGGCGCGCCGCGGGCAGGAGCTCACCGGCGAGGCGACGACGGATGGGAGAGGGAGTGAGGCGGGCAGGCGGCGCGGCGCAGTGCTTCGAAGAGGCGGCGGCCGGGCGAGCGGCTGACGGGCGACGGGCTGAGGTGAGTGAGTCAGTGAGGTCTGAGACTGAGGAGGAATTTTAGGGTTAACATATATGGGCTGTGTTGGGCTTATATATTGGCTGCTGGCACGAGGGAGCAGGCCGCAGCGCAGGCCACAGGCCACAGCCCACAGCTGGCTCTATGCGGGGGCGGGTTAACAGGTTCGGGGGATAGGATTCCAAACCCATCTTATTTGACTGTAGCCATACATCATTAGAATCTAATGTCAAATTGTGGACCTCACATCTTATTTGACTGTAGCCATACATTTTCAGCATGTAAACCTGTCAAATATCATTCTATGTAGTAAGATGAAACAACTATGCCCCCCCCCCCAAATAAAATGGCAAGGGAGATGCATATCTTATCTTGTAATAGTGAACAAGGATACTATGCATAGATTGAACTGTGTGTGTACTGCTTACTAGAGAGTGGTACTGATCGATCCTTCTGTTCGAAACGCTTGCCTGTTGGAGATGGTATTTGGATTGCTCGTCATAGAAAAACGCACACAGAGTATGTTCTTGATTTCATTGTTGAAAGGAAAAATGTCAGTGATCTAGCTAGCTCGATTAGAGACAACAGATACAGAGATCAGAAATTAATGCTGAAGGTAACATCTTATCTAGTATTGACATTATTATTACCACCACCACCACCACTACTATTATTATTAACCTTTGATGTCAACTTTTGTTTCCGGTATATTTCCAGTTTGTGAACGAAAAAAAAATCTGTGCACTAGACTCTGGCCATATGCAATGTAGGTTCTTACAGAAGTGTTTAGGGGAAAAAAATGATTTTTTTTCCCACATAGGATGGTATAGGTGCTTATATGAGAGGGAAGGTTCTTCAATTATTAGCATCTATGCTTATACTAAAACAGGTTGTGGCATCTAAGCATGTAATATTAAAAAAAAAAAAGATGAGCAAACTGGGCCGGCCAGCCCAGCCCACCTCGTCACCCCTTTTAGGGGCAGCACGCTGGGCAGAGGGGATCGATCCCTCATCTCTCTCGATATCTTTTTCTCCCTCACGTCTCTTCTCCCGTTTTCCTCCCTAGCTGCTAGCACCGCCTCGGCTGCCTGCCGTCGTCCCTGTCGCCGCGAGCTGGCTGCGCGCCGTCGCCTCCTTCTATTCAGCTCTCTCCCTGCCACTTCCTCCGCTCGTCCTGGCCGTTTTGGCAGCAGGGAGGCAAGGGGTGGGCGCCAATTGTTTGCTAAATAAGGCTATAACAAGTTCATATGTTGGCTATAACAGTTTGTCAGTTTCGCATGTTTAACCAGTTTCTGCTGGAGGATATATGTGATGCCTAACTAATTTTCTTTCCTTGAATCCGGACACATTTTAAACTCATATTTATCCAGTTTATTTTCCTGTTGTGTCTATCCTTCAAGTTTTAGATCTCATATATAAACATCAATAGGACTATCATTTCACTCAAATCATTGCATATGCTTGCTTCATTGTTTTTTGTTCATAAACAGTCGTGTTACACAGCTAGGAACTATGGGACCTATTGGCTATAATTGTCATTTTTCCATGCTCTGCAATTTTGTTGACAGCTTGATATTTTTCTATTGATTAAAAACTGTGGATTGAATACACATGGGATTGCATTTTATATTGGTTGCATAGTATTTTTTTCCTGCTATAATTATATGTTCAATTTTGTCACTTTTCAATTGTACTGTGTAGACGCATCACATTTTGGTGTTCTCATAAATCTTACCTGTTTATGCAGACGTTCAAGAAGAGTTGCTGATAACATACGTTCACAGTTTCATCTATCTGTAGAGGTTAGTTAGATTCTGAACTACAGGAGCTCTTCTTCTCCATCTAGTCATTTAACTACCTCTTTTTGGGATAAGCCTTGCACATTCCTCAGATTACCAAAATTCTTTACTCAATATTCATGCCATCTCATCAGCCTGACTCTAAACTAAATCCCTGATTATTTTGTGAGATATGTTGCATTCTGCTGTATCAGATAATTTTATGGAAGTAAAGATTTGACTATCCTTTTATTCTATGACAAGAATAAGACATCTTCAGACGATCTAATGCACCAAACTGATTTTTCTGCTAGCTCATAATGCACAGGTGCAATTTGATGGCTTGTATGCTAACTTTGTATCGCACATAAAATTCTGAGCACAAAGAGTTAGCAGAATCAACGCATCGCCACTTCTGCAGCTTCCCTGCTAAAAAATGACATGATGGACATGTGATCAAATATTTGACTGATTCTAATCAATTGAGCCAGCCCTAATAACTTGCATAATCTTATTAGGTTTTGTGCAATACAAATTGGTGGTAAATAGGCCTTGATCTTTTTAGGCCTTCATCTTGATGGCCTTGCCAGTGTCCCAACGTAGGTTTCTTGGGTGCATGCATGTGTGGGACTGTACTGCTAATTTCTTGGCATGTCTTTTTTTTACTCGTCCATATTGTCCTGATGCTTGTTACTTTGCTTGCTTGCGTTCAACGGCAGATTATGTAGTAAGATGTAACAACTATGCCCCCCTCCCCCCCAAATAAAATGGCAAGGGAGATGCATATCTTATCTTGTATAGTTGTATTAACTCAATTTGCAAACATACAAAATAGTGAACAAGGATACTATGCATAGATTGAACTGTCTGTGTACTGTTTACTAGAGAGTGGTACTGATCGATCCTTCTGTTTGAAACATGTTGTCCAGATTAAACGCTTGCCTGTTGGAGATGGTATTTGGATTGCTCGTCATAAAAAAACACACATAGAGTATGTTCTTGATTTCATTGTTGAAAGGAAAAATGTCAGTGATCTAGCTAGCTCGATTAGAGACAACAGATACAGAGATCAGAAATTAAGGCTGAAGGTAACATCTTATCTAGTATTGACTTATTATTATTACCACCACCACCATTATTATTAACCTTTGATGTCAACTTTTGTTTCCGGTATATTTCCAGTTTGTGAACGAAAAAAAAGTCTGTGCACTAGGCTCTGGCCATATGAAATGCAGGTTCTTACAGAAGTGTTTAGGGGAAAAAATTGATTTTTTTTCCCACGTAGGATGGTATAGGTGCTTATATGAGAGGGAAGGTTCTTCAATTATTAGCATCTGTGCTTATACTAAAACAAGTTGTGGCATTTAAGCACGTATGTAATCTTATTTGCACTGGAAAAAAGATTTGTTTTATAGATGCTTGGTGATGTGTGTCAACACTCTCTCCTTAAGCACTTGTGCATAATTGCATAAACACCTTGCACTGTACGTTTGTAGCTTGTTGTAGTCCCAGTCAGTAGGTTTCGTTCATAAGCCAATGACCTATGTAACAATTAAATGTATGATTTGAGTCATTAGTCATGGAGGCATCTGCAACAGGTAGTTAAACACTTTAGTCAACTTGTTTTTTGGATGTTATGGTGCCAATAGTGCTCAAAATTGTTTTAGATGGTCTGTAGTTCTGTTCTACGGTTGAAAGACACAGAAGGGCATGGTCGCAAGACTTAATTTTGAGACTGTATATTGGAAATCTCTTCCCGTAAATTGCTTTTCCTGTCCACATATATGAAAATTCAGAGCCCTAGCCAATTTTGTTTATTTTATCAACAATACGCTGTGATACTTTCCTTTGTTGATTTTTTTTTGGTAGAAATGCGGACTAAAGAAGCTGATATATCTGGTTGAAGGTGATCCAAACCCTTTAGACTCATCAGAGAGCATTAAAACAGCGTATGCACACTGTTCTTGTCACCTTAGTGATCATGTTATTCCTGAATAATAGTACCTTTTCTTGGTTGTTATGATGTTTGGTCAATAATTGTGTACTATTTAGATCTGTCAGTTAATAATAGTGGAAAATTTTGGAAGTCAGCTGAACATTCTTTTAACTGTTCCAGCCTTTTATTTCCAGCTGCTTCACCACGGAAATTCTTGAAGGATTTGATGTTCAGAGAACCACTGGGTATGCTGATACTGAAAGGACTTACGGCTACCTCACTAATTCTATAGTTCAATACTACAGCACAAACTTCTCTATTGGTGCTAACTCTACTCGAGTTTGCCCAACCTATGCTGATTTTGAGAAGAAGTGTGATGACCTTGGGAAGATAACTGTAAGCGATGTATTTGCCCTTCAACTTATGCAGGTAAGTGAGCAATAAAAGGCATCTTCACCGAAGTTAGATGGCTAGTTCATTTCATCCCACAGTTTTGATACAAGAGTTGCGCTTAATTGATTACACATGGAATGCAGGTACCACAAGTGACAGAAGAAGCTGCACTTGCTGTTATAGAGCTCTACCCAACTCTTTTCTCGCTTGCTCGGGCATACTCCATGCTTGTTAGTCCACTATTCCTTTAGACTCACAATGTTGTTATAGTCCTCAATTCCTCTATTCCAGAAAATCTCAATCGATTTTCTAGGCCATAGATCAGACACCTCAATAAGGCACATAAAAAATCCAACGGGAACATCTGGGTATGTGAGAAAATTGACCGAGAGTTAAATAAGTCTTAATCACCTGATGATTAGCAAAAGTGTATTAATTAACCATATCATCTGACTGCTCTTTTTTATTACAACACTTGCACTCAAGCCTGAACAAAAATGTGGGTACTGCAGCTCTGCTTCTATGTATCACACGTCTTTGTGAATTAAAACTTAATTCTTATAAAATATTGAAGGATGGTGATACTCGAGCCCAAGAGGAGATGCTGAAGAACAAGAGCAAGATGGTGAACGCAGGGGCTAGCAGAAACATCTTCAAGCTTGTCTGGGGTGAAAGCTGAAATTTCTATACCTGGTTTCTGATTACCGGTTTATCCTCGAAAGATTTTATTGCAAGACTAATGTCGTGAAGGCAATATAGGGGGGAGGGGTCCTTTTTTGCGTCCCACATCGTGCCTTCTAGACCTGAAAAGTTTCAGGATATGAAATCAGTCGCTTTAAAAGGTCTTGGCATAGGTTCACCTCCCATATAGATTACTTGTCTGTTGTCGACGTCCAGCTTGTACCATATGGAATTATAGTGGAATGCGTTGGTTTGGTGATTCGTGTCTCTCCTCTCGCTCAGTTGCTTGTATCATGCGTTGTCTCATGTTATCTCGGTTTTGTTTGCACGGAAGTGGACAAGATAAAATGAGATTTGCACCTACGGACCATACGTACCTGCCGCACTCGTGGTTTCATCCATGTGCCGCGAGCAATTCTTTGTCGGCGTCATGTCTGGTCGGTGTTTGGAACTTGCTTGGTCATGTTGGGTTAAGCTTCTCCCTCCTACCATGATCAGTTTACTTTGGGTATCTTTTGGTTCAAATTTGAATATTATAGAGAGGTACCCTTCACCTTTGTTCTCAGAAAATCGTACCAAAGGAGAGAATTGTTGGCCCGGGAACTCGCATGGATTGGGCAACGAACGGGACGTTAACATCATAGCCTGTTGCTGTGATGGCCACGTCTGCACTAGTATCAGGTCTCAGACCCTCTCTCCTTTTAACTGCTTTTGATCTCCATAGTCGTCGAGCAGATGTTACTTTATGTTCTTATTAGGCCATGTACTAACACAAGATATTCATACCATGGACATGCCATTAAACGTCTAAGTACAAAGTCTCGTCTTCAATGAAGCTCATGCAAGTGCTTAGATAACACAAGATAGGTGTAAGCACCGTCCAGCCCAAAATTGCTAGTACTCCAACATCAACATGCAAGATTGTTGTTGTTCAATATGTCCAGGACCAGCGGCAATGGTTAACTAGATCATCTCTAATGGTATCTCTTCGGAGAATATTTTCTCTTTGCAAAGAGACCCAATGATGAATGGTCCAATAGATTCTCTTCACGGTTCTCTTCAGAGAAAATTTCAGAGAACATTTTCTCTTTGCGAAGAGACCCAATGATGAATGGTCCAATAGATTCTCTTCACGGTTCTCTTGAGAGGAAATTTCTTCGTACATTTTTTTCAGAAGAAAATTCTCTTAGTTCTTTTTATGAATTTCTTTGAAAGAGATGCTGGCTATGGTGGAAAACAAAGAAAAAATATGGAAAATAAATAGAAAAGGAAATGAAACGAAGAGGAAATGGTTGAAGATGGTGCTGAAACAAGTAGGGGTGGCAATGGGGACATTCTCCGCGGGGGAGTGCCTCCGCGTCCCTATCCCCATGATCTAAAATTTTCGTCGTTTCCATCCCTATCCCCATTCTGGTAACGGGCCCTGTCGGGGACCCATCCCCATAAAAATTTCACACAAAAGAAAAGCTACCATTGCCATTTTTACCCTAAAATCATACTAAGTAGTAAGAAAAAATAGGATAAGTGGATATATTGAAGGTCCGGTTGGTAAGTATTAAAAATATGGATACAATGGGCTATATGACATGTATATGACCTAACAATTCTAATAGACAAAAGTAATTTTGGGTCCATGCAAGGAAAAAGTTCTCCATCCCCGTCCCCACCATCCCCGACGGGGATGGTTTTTCCCGTTTACATTCCCAAGGGATAAATTTCTTCTCATACACATCCCCTGACGGAGAAATTCCCCACCAGTGATCTGGGAACGGGTCCCATTGCCACCCATAGAAACAAGAGAATGTATAGCCACAGACCATCATAAACAAGAGGGAAATCGCATCGCAGGTTGGAGAGGGGGCTTGGGCGCGAGTACTGGCGCCAAGCAAAAAGCAGGACGCGGGTGGCAGCGCAGGCGCAAGCGCGCTTGGCAGTTGGCATCATCGCAGTGCACCCATCAATCTTCTTGTCGTTTAGATCTTTCACTTTCTTGATGATTCTAGTTCAGCCTTGCCAGGGAACCTCACAGCCTTTGCCCCTCAATTCGTTGCTCCTTCGTAAATTGCCACCGAACCAACCAATTTCTTCGTTTTCTGCCATTTCTCCATATATACCTCAGGGAACTAAATGAAAAGACCAAAATGCCCTCCTCCTCCCCCTCCTCCTCATCCTCTCTCTCCCTCGGTTTCTTCTCCTCACCGTGCCGCCCCCTTTTCCTCCCTGTTTCCCTCCCTCCGCCGCCCTGCTCCTCTCCCCACGCCACCGGTACCTCCCCGCAGTCCTCTCTCTCTCTCTCTCTCTCTCTCTCTCTCTCTCTCTCCCTCTCTCTCTCTCTCCCCTCATGGCGCCGCCCCACTGCTCCTCTTCTCCTCTTGAGCTCTGCATGCCGCCCAAGATTCGCGCCGTGTCGCCGTCGCCGTTGCTCCTCTCTTTGCGCCGCCAAGTCATCGTCGCCGGTTACCCCCCGCCGCGCAGACTCTGCTCCGTGTCGCCATGTCTCCCCTAGCCCGCGCTGGCGTCACCGCTCTTTCCCCAGCCGCAGCCGCCTCGGCGTCGTCGTTGGTAATGGCCCCTACGTAGTGCGATTTAAGAATGAGGGCATTTTGGTCTTTTCATTTAGCTCCCAGAGGTATATATGGAGAAATGGCAGAAAACGAAGAAATTGGTTGGTTCGGTGGCAATTTACGAAGGAGCAACGAATTGAGGGGCAAAGGTTGTGAGGTCGTCGAATTGAGGGGCAAGAACTGAAAATTCCCAATCTTTCAGAGAGACATTTGTGAAAATTGTTGCTTGTTGCCGACTAAGGCAAGAAGCTCCTGGAGATTCAGAGTCCCAGGAAGCTTAGCCTCGCGCACCACAGGGTGGTGAGCACAGTGGAGAAGCACCCCAGGAGGATGGCCATTGGGCAGCATGGGCGGCGGCGGCTCCGGCGGCGGCTCCAGTGTGGGCGGCGGCGGCGCGGTGTTCGGAGACGAGGCCGCACAGCAACAAGAACGCCGCGGCGACGGCGCCACCCGTCCCGATAATCTCTATGCTGACACTGGTTTTCACCAGCGCCATTGTTCTTTCAGCATTCAGCTTCTGAAGTTTTTGAAGTTGCAACCAGTAAATCATAGCTGTGCTAGTGCGGTGTGGAAATTTCTAGAAGCTCACGCGTTTCCGTCTTGTAATTGATGGTAGTACACTCTTTGTTCTGTGTCTAATTTTCAGGCGGGGAGAAGAGCCGGGTCAGGCGCCGCTGCCGCTCGTTTTGGGGGAGGAAGGCGGAGGTGTGCCGTCGCCGCCGACCCAATCCGGAGGAAACTCGGCGCCATCAGCTCCGTTTTGGAAGCCGTGGAGGAGGAAGCAGATGGCGCCGGTTTGATGCAGGTCGCGGCTGCAGCGATGAGGGAGGAGACGGCGTCGACAGCAAGGAGGATGCGCGCCGCGGCGGAGAGGCGGCCATGGTGCTGGTTGAACGGGAGGGAGGGGAGCGGAGGGGGAAGGTCTGGGCGCAGCGCGCGGAGATCGGTGAGGATGCCACGCGTCGGCCATCGAGAGCGGGTCCACACCAGCTCTGGGTGCGGACGGTCCGCATAGAATTTTCTTCCGTTAATACCGTCCCCCATCTTTTCTGGAAACGGCAGAGGATAAACAGTAACCGTGCCTTTATAGCTGACGAACAGTGCAAAACAGTGAAAAATGAACAGTGTTTCCAACAGCGTTTTGGTACAGTACCATGAACAGTATTTTCTAACAGTGTTTTTGCTGCAGTACCCGTGCCTTTTGCCCTGTTTTGCACAGTGCGTCTCTGCCTTTAGCACGCAACGGCAGGGGATTTGGATCCATCTTTTCTGCCATCGCTATTCGGAAGGTCTCCGACCTTGCCAAATGCCAGGTTTGATCTCATACGGCGTCCCCACAAATTTAATTGCTAATCTACCTTTTAATTCTCATGGTTCTACTCCTTGATTTTTCTATATATATTTTGGTTTCTTGCCTTAGCTATAATTTTAGTTGTTTTTAGGGTTCTAAGATGCCCAATAGTACTGAAAGTTTGGATCTTTCTGTCCCCGTCGAATCCTTTATCTGCTTGATGTTGATATTAGGGGATAGCTAGTTTTTGCTGTTGGAGGCAGCAGATCAGCTCGATTTTTGTTGCAAAGACGTCGCCTTTCTTGTTAAATCAGGGCTATTTGGTTGCCTATTGCCAGGTCGGTGGTTCAATTTTCTTAGGAGGACATAGAATGGTGTGATTGGATTGTTCCGGAGATAGAATTTGTTGGATATGGTCAAGCATGGCGAGCCACCAGCTATCCCGGCGAAGGAGATGCCTCCGGAGAACTTCGCGGAGCTAGAAGAAGGTGATGAACCTGGCTGCCATGGCGCGCCGCCGTGCTGCACTGAGCACGGCCAGGCTAGTGGGGTGGTCTTCTCGAGGGAAGAACCCCTAGCGAAGAATGCCCAAGGATGCAGTGTCAGCCATGGCCATGACGGCGGCCTGATGCATGAACCCAATGGGTGCATCCGGAACCGGGGGCTGGACGAGCATGGGCGGGTTGACTTCGGGCATTCGCTGCAGCTGGTGCTGTTCTCGCGGCAGTGGGGCCTTGCTGAGAGCCTTGTTGCTCTAGCAGACCACCAGCTGATGTTGGACTATGGCCTGTCGGTATCTCTTGATGCGATATGGTTCTTGCGGACGAAACAGGATCTTGAGGGGCTGAACCATCTGATTGCTAAGATTGTGGCATTGGGGGCGAAGGATTTTGCGAGGGCTGTCCTCAGGACGTCATTGCTCGCGCCTTGTGTTGTTGCCTGCCAAAGTAAGGGATTTGCTTCAGGTGATAGCAAAGAAATTATAGCTCAGAGGTAGCAACATCTTACAACTTTCTCTTTCTTCTATAATGATCTGTTTAATACATCATTTGTGATGCTATTCTTTTAATTTTCCTGTTCAGATTACATGACCGCCTACAAGATTGTCCTGGTGGTGATCGTCTACAAATTGAGGCAGGTTCCAAAGTCCAGAAGTTTATAGAATGGGCTTTGCAATGTATTCACCTGTATGATTGTTGTTCTAAAGAGACACATACAAACAGACGGAACTGCACTCGCCAAGAAGTACAGCTTCATTTATCAGCATTTAGATCCTTCTTAGACATAGCTGGTGACAATCTCAGTGGCAAGATTTTCACCGAGGCATTCGATGCTGCCTGCTTCCCACTTACACTCTTCTCAAGTTTATTTGAACCTGGATGGTCTTCTGGAAGTTCAGCAGCTGCCATAGAAGGGCTTTTATCATTACTTGTGGAAGGAGGTGCTGACAATGTAAATCAATGTTTCCTAGAAGCCTCACGCTTTGGAAGCACTGAGCTTGTACGCATTCTGCTGAAGGTAATCACCATTGTTGATCTTAACACAGTAGTTAAATTGTTCTGTTGCATATTATGCTAAATGAGCATGTGAATGCCATTTTATTTTGCTGTTCTAGAAGTATTTGGTGTTACGAGTTGTGACCAAAATATCCATTTGCACACATAGTTTTTTCAAATTTGCCTTAGCCCTATGGAGGAAAATGGTGGTATGGCATCCTATCTGATGCAATGTTGTCGCTTGTAAATTTCCTTCTTTGTAAAACAGTATAAGGCATAATATTATTAGATTAAGTTCACTTGCTGTTCGAAATGGTATTGTACATGCTTTCATGGTTTCCTTAAGTTGCTTGATGCTGAAAAGCTCATGTTTTTCTTTGTTGAGTTTAGACCAGTTATTATGATGCTCCTTGTAGAAAACCCACTTAGCAAATGATGGATTGGTTTGGACTTTATAATCTATTATATGGTAATTACGCTATCTGTTCTGTATATATGATAATGATATATTAGGTTTTGGTGCCACATTGCATTAGCTAGGCTGCCAAATATAATGATTGGTAGCCCATGTATTTGGTTTATACTTTATAGTCACTATTCCACTCCAATTTTGGCATTCAACCAGTCACAATGCTGGCTCATTTCGTTGCCAAAAGATTGGCTAGAATTGATGGCCAAAAATTTGGCAGGAGCTAGGTCAGACCTTGGGGGCCGTGAACCAAATAAACCATTACTTGAAATTTTGGATTATTCTATCCTGATAGGATCTTGCAATATATTCTCAGGAAGTACGCTATTACATAAAGCATACATTAGTCAAAGCTGACACTTATTTAAACTCTATTATATATATAAAGTAAAAGTAAACGATCCAATCTGTGTATGATTGGTTTTCGGTGCAACATTACATTAGCTGTGGCTTCTGAATTTGCAACTGCGGATTGTTTGACGGTGTGTTTGGTTTGTAATTGCAATTTTACTCCAATATGGTGTGCAACCAAGGCATATCCAGTTCTAGCTCATTTTGTTGAAAAAGAAGGCCTTGTTAGGACAATAGAAGTGTTACACAAAAAAATTTTAGGTGCTAGTTGGGGCCACAACCATACAAACCATAATTTAAAATGTTGGATTGTCCTATTCTTGTATGATCTTGCAATATATTCAGAAAAACAATTTCCTGTTTTGTCATGTTCTTTGCTCTTTAATCTTTATAACCAGCTATATTCTAATAGAACCATATTTGTTCCTTACTGCTCTGTTATTGTCCCTTTCTTTGGGCTTTTGACTATTTGTTAGGACACTTTGAAAAATACTTAGACTAGCTCAGACGCTATGCACATTCCCACAGGATTGGATTGGCCATGCACTTGATACCAGTTGAAGGACATTAAAAGTTATCTGTTTGCAAAGAGAATCATGCTGGATGAACAAAATGTTGATTTTCTGAATAAGTTTAGTTTAACTTGTAGAGTTGTTGTTTTTGTGAATTGCTGTATACTTTGGATTGAAAATGAATAAATAAACTATCAAGTATTCCAACTCATTCAGAAGTATAAATTTCACTTGTCAAGAGTAGAATAAACATGAAAAATATTGTCCTCATAAATCTACCTTTAATTTTATTGATATGGACAATATGGTTGAGGGGCCATCATAATAGAAATCAACTGTATGTTTTATAATTGAAAATGTTGAAGCAAACATACACCAAAAAGCAGGCATTTGCTGGAAGCTATTGCTTTTTCTGCAAAGAGCTAATTAGGAGCAACAGTTTATCAAGTACAAATTTTGCAATTATACTGATTTTGTATCTTTGTTTGCTCAAATGGATGGAAATAGATGTTTCGCTGTAAAGTTCTGTATTATCCTAAAAACTTGCCGTAAGAACATCTCTGCCAGCTTCTTTTCTTTTATATTACAAATATTAGATTCTAAGGAGAAACCAATTTGGCTGCTCTTATTCTTCTTAAAAGGTAAATACAGGATATAAAATATGGCATCTCATTTTTCGTCCATGTATGCAGATTGCTCATCAGAATAGCTTGGCTGTGGATGTTGAACTTGGTCTAATGCATGCCTCTCACCACTGCAAGTTTGGAACAATGGAATGCTTGGTTGATGAAGGGAATGCAACTTCTTTCCTTGGTCCTTTGGTAAGAGCATCTGAGCGTGGGTGCTTGCAGGTTGTCCACTGGTTCATCAGTCGAGGTGTTACAGACATTGAGATGTGCCTTGCCCTCACAACTGCTGCCTCCAGTGGTCACTTTGCAGTTGCCTCCTACTTGCTTGCACATATCCCCCAGCACGTTCTTGAAGCCCTCAGCACTCAGATTCTCAGAGCTGCAAGGGGGCAGGGCAGTGGTTCCCTTGACGGTGTTGCCTTCCTTCTCCGCTCAAACTTTCTGAGTGATGCCGCTGCGACATACGCAGTGGCGGACAGCATGGCAACCGCAGATCCCATGGATATGTCCCCAGACCTGGTTGCCTTTCTGAAAGAGCAGTGGTCTCAGGCCGCGTTTGCTGCTGGAGTGAACGCAGGGGAGGAACATTTCATCAACGTCACGAGGGTTCTAAGAAGAGGGGCATCCCCAATATGCCTGCAAGACCTTCCAGAGCCCATGGTACTCGCCATCGCGTACCTGCCACTGTATAGGGCATGTGTGAGTGCAGGCGGGCCGCTGCTACCGCAACAGCTGAGGGGGGAGCTGGTCGAGGCGGTTAGCCGGCTTGGTGAGCCTGTCAACATGGAGAGCCAGGGAAAGGATCTCCTGCCGGCTTTGGAGCGCTACCTGCCGTCCTTCTTGATTGGAACCTGATGAGAGAGCCTTCCAAGCTCTGAACTGTGATCAGGTAAATCATTCACGGTTGGACATTACAAGGTTAGAGTTGCGCGCCGGTTTCTCCTCAAAATCATATGGCCCTTGAATGGAAGGTAATGTATGTTTGATCGAAGGAGTGTGTGCAAAGCAAGCCGTGGCTGCCAGAACGCAGGTACTGTCTGTTGTTTTCTTTCGGCTCTTGACAGTGAAATGTGACCTCCGATGCAACACAATTCCTCATAGTCATGCCCTGAATTCCTGCCCTGTATAAATACCAACAAGTTTTTGTTGTTTTTCTGGTTGCTTGTTGGAGGTTCTGTCGTCATGCCAGTATGCCACCAAAGCGGTCGCTGAATCCAATACAACGATATGCATAGTTGCATGCTGCAGCCTGCAGCTGCGTTTCGTTTTTCCGAAAACCCTCGTCCTCACATCTGTTCTTTACGGCTAAATCCAGTTATATTTGAAAAAGTTGAGAGCCCTCAATAATGTAATTGTAGAGTATAAAAATTATTTTAAATGGTTTTCAGAAGAATCATCAAAAGCTATAAAGGTGTTACAAGGTGCCACAATGTAGCGTATCGATCACGGTCTCATCTACGATGGGCCCATCCTTACCGTTTACAGGTTCACAGTCGATAAACCAGCCAATGATACTCTAATATTTTATCAACTTTGAACGTATAAACTTATATGTATACTTCAGCCTTTCATTAATACATATACTTATTTATTGATAACACACGGTGATATGTTATATTTTATTTAATTTTACTATTCTTTTCGGATACCATGGGTATCCATGGGCGTAAAAATAAATCCGAACCCGAACCCAAATCCAAAAACTATACCCGAACCTGTACCCGAAATATTTCATAGGTATAAATCTACACCCATACTCGAACCCATGGGTAAAATTGCCATCTTTGGCTGTGCTCCGATTGTGCCACCGGCGCCATGGCCGCGCTCCAGCCACGTTGGCGATGCCATGGCTGTGCTCCAGTCATGCCATCGACGCAATGGCTGCGCTCTACCTTGCCATGGCCTTGTTTGGATCACGCCACCGACTCCATGGCCGGCTCTCTCACGAGCTTATAGTGTCGTCGCCACTCCTATTCACTTCTAGTCTGTCGCTCCTGCACATGGTGTCACTAGCACCTCTCTAGATGGATCCAGTGCTGCCCTCACCTCTCCCGATCGGCCATCCGCCTACCCTCGCCTCTCTCGGACGGATCTACCTCCATCCTCACTTCTCCCTAGCTAATCACCAGCTCGCCCTCGCCTCTCTCAGTCCACATCGCTATCTCTGCTCCCGAGCCTGCCCTGGCGTCGTTCCCACACGCTCGTGCCCTACACCGCATGAGCCTAGCTCATTTAATCCGGCCAAAATTTTCGTATGTGGAGAGCCTGGATGGAACAATGATTTTGCACCGGTGAGCCTGGCTGAACAGTGAATATATGCAACCAAACACTGGTTGGTTGTATCTGGTGAGCCAGGTTGGGGCAAATGCAGGAAACCAAACAGTCCCTAAAGGGTTAATTGAATGGGTGCCATTATGCAATTACGATTTTTCATAAATGCCATTACAAAATACGATTTAATTTAGGTACCATTTTGCGGCGATGTGGAAGGCCCATGTGGTCCGGTATGCTTGCCGAAACCTACAACTAGATTCGAGCTGATTTTGAACAAGCTTAGGTTCTCAAAACTCGATCTCGGTTAGGTTCGAGCTTGGATCGAGCTTAGTGTCAGGCTCGAGCTCGATGAAAACTCGATTAGGCTCGGTTGAGCTTGCATGAAGGTATGAATGCTAATACATGAGAGGACAAAAAGCTATATGGGTTCAATTAGGGTCTGTAGAGCTCGATTTCGAATTTGAGCTTGGCTCAAATGGTTGGACTAGTTGGTTTGGAGAACGAGATACCGTATATAATGGTGTTTGTGCGAGTTTGGTTAGGTTCAAGCTTGGAATCGAGATCGAGCTCGAAGATGGAATCTAGCTAGAGATCGGGCTCAAGGTTGGTTCGTTTGGCGTTTAACCTCGATCGGAACTTGAAACGAGCTCGATGTGATGTTGAGTAGCTCATTGAGTCCGAGGTTTTGATTCAACGCTGCCGAAACCTAGGTCTATACAAGGAGGACTAATCCCAGCCTGCCGGCCCCACCCCGCGCCGTAGCGATACGGATGGTGACGGCTGTTGGCGACGAAGACGGAGGCGGATCGGGAGACGGTGGTTGGCGACGGAGGCAGACGCGCGGGTGGCGCCGCCGCCACCGGTTTCCCATCTCTCGCGAGGCGGTTCATGATGGAAGAGACTAGGTGAGGAGGGCACGGGTGGCAGGAACGGAAGCCCCGCGACGGAGCAGGTGCCAAGGCCAACGCCATTGGCGAGTGGCAACCCTGCAGACAACCTCATCCACAATGGTGAACGCAAGCTAGGTCTAAGCCGCTGCCGGAGTCGTCAGATTTAAATTTCGGCGAAAGAAAAATAGAGATTTCAAATTTCAAATAGAAAGTTATGACAAATAGGAAATTAAGGTGCCAAAATGTTTGATCCATTGTGAACTACCCACCAAACTACCATATGTTCCGGAGAGAAGAATGTTATGACTTTTTTTTATATATTTTAGTCTGAAATTTCATAAAATTTGTAGAAATCAAACATTTTGGGAGGTGATCTAAAATCTCATGCTCCGGCGAAATTTCCAAAAAAACATGAAATTTTGGCGATATAAAAATCCCTCGTCGCCCATCCCTTCATCACCCGGACGCTTCGTCAGGTATTTTCACTTAGCTAACCACCACAATGGTACCTGTGTATCAGCAAATTTTGTGTGCAAATTACCTTCTTTTTTTTTCAGAGGTTGCTGGCGCGAGGCGCGACTGGGCAAGCGATATCACTGGTGGTTTTTTTAGAAAGTGATATATAGTGATGAGGATGCAGGGATGATCAATTCATGAATGGATATTTTTGAATTTTTCAACAATAAATGGACCTAGCCCATAAACTTCCGACACTTAGAATCATACTCGTACGTACATTCTAGCCAAATGTAAACGCCTTTTGCAAGAACTAATGATGTACTATGCGAAATGCTGCAAGTGTTAATTAAAAGAGGTGTGTAAATAATGTGCACAAGAGTAAAGAGAATTCTAAACCAGCTAACACGGATAGTGATCTTCCGGGTTATAATTAAGCAAAGAGAGCAAGATCACCAATGCATGAGCTTGAAATTCAGTCAAAACCTCATCCACATAACATATATAATCAGCATTCAGTACTCAACGCTAACCCAAAACTGCAAGCATGGAAGGCTTGTAATCTACATCAATCTACAATTAGCACGTCGGGTCCGAGATGTCGTTCAGGCTACCGGCCGGCATGAGCGCCAGCGCCAGGAGCACCGCCAGCATCACCACCGGCACCAGGAGCAGAATGGTCGGCGGCGGCGGGAGCGGCGGCAGCACGAGCGGGAGCACCAGCAGCAGCACGGTGACGACGACGAGCAGGAGGAGCGTCTCCGCGGAGAAGTACCTGGCGCAGAAGCCCCTCGTCGTGCTCGAGTCATCTCCTCTAACGTGAGCCGGCCTCGCCGTCGCCGGTGACGACGACGGCATGGCACTCTCAGCACGTACTGCCACCCTCCGGCGGCCGTGCCGCCGTCGCGCCCGGCGACGTCGCAGGCGGTGGCTTTCCCCTTGCTCTCAATGCTCAGTTCTTGGACGTCGTTGTTGGGGACAATTAACGCTAGCTGCCTGTGTGATTCAGCTCGGGAGCATCAGCATGAGGTCTTTCAGTGTGCTGTGTACTTGCATGAACCAAACCAAGTCATTAGCCTTACCCCTGGACCTGGAGAATCACTAATTAATTAGCTAGCTAGCTACTCCATCCACTTGAAAAAAAGGTTCAGTTTAACTTTGTATTTCCAAAGTCTAAACAAGATTCAATTTTGACAAACGAAAATCTTTTATTATCACGAATTGCAAACTGGTTATAGCAAGTATAATATTGACGACATTAATTGCAAGTGCTCATACCCAAAAAAAAAATGCACATGGCATCACAAATATGTAAATGAGAATCTACAAAATTCATTTGATGCGAGTTGCCATGTGAAACCGGTCGAGGGCTTCATGACGGTAACAATAGGCACCATACATATTGGAGCAGTTTCTTACGTGCCACCGAAGAAAGATTTCAATATTGTCCATCGTTGTATCTATTACGTACGAGGTCAGAACTAGGCCATGACACACATGAGATTAAGGCAATTAGGGGTGGATGCACATGGGAATTTATTCCATATATTTGTTCCAACTCAGTGGTCTTTGTGATCCTATTGAACACGATTACTTGATCATTGCATTTCCATGCATACGTACGTTGGTTCTGGATGTTCAAAGTGATATCGATACCTTTGATCTTCATTGAGAATATACGAGTATTTTATAGTGATCAAAGGGATTAATAAACCTAGTACTTAATATATCATCATCGCACAATGAACAGGCTAGAAATGTTGAAAGAAATACTTTCCAACACTTTCCTACATATGTAAGAGAAGTGAGCATTGCTCAACTGGTTGTGTCCTAGGTGTGGGACACAACAGTTTGGGGGTTCGATCCCCCGCTTCTCACCGGAGGCGAAGAAAAAAAGGGGGGAAGAGAGCACGAGGTGCGTGCGAAAGCAGAAGAAGCAAAGGGGTGGTGCAGGAGGGCACGCGAAAAGCTGGAAAAAGGCGGAAGAAGCCGGAGCTGCATGCGGACAGCAGGGGCAGGTGGCCCTAGGTAGATGTAACTAGTAGATGTGTTTAGAAATTTGTAAGCAGACATAATTTCCGTCGTACGTATCTTTGTTGATGCAATGGAAAATGAGGTTAATTCTCTTTTTTTTTTAAAAAAAAGTTATAGTATTTATATAATAAGGCAACGTAATTTGCTCGGCTGCAACTAATTTACCATGATCTTTGGCAATTATGTGGACAATGATCTTTAGTGCTATTTTTTACATACATATTATGCATATACAACATTGCAACATAAGTTAATCATGTCATAACATATATTAAATATTGACTCCATGCTATATAGGGACAGACTATTTTAAAAATGGCATGCAATTGTGCGCATGAGCTAACGTTACAGATATAAAGAAAAGAATTATGAGATCATAACCACTAGACGTTCCACAATGGCACAAAACCTATTATGGTATATAAAAAAAATGCCCATAATCGGTGTCACAGCGTATACTACCACGTACAACAAAGCATTTACGGCATGGCCAACCGTAGTTGCTTCATAAAATCCTCTTTTGTACTGCTAGCTCGGGGGCAGCGTGGGCAAGTATGACTCCAACTAGTATGAAGTAGGATACCCGGATACTTCTAAAAACTGGCGTATCCGTATCCCGACACCCGGATACTTTTGAAAACTGGCGTATCCGTATCCCGACACGTATCGGATATGGATACGTATCGCATACGGCTAGATACGTCCCGGATACGTATCCGGATTTTTGATGATTTCAAATAATTAAATTAATTTGGATACTTGTGGGATACCTTCCCGATACCTAAGGGATACTTCTCAGCCCATTATTCAGCTCTTTAGGCCACTGGCCGACGCCTCCGCTCAATGCCCTAAACCTAATCTCCATACCATCCCCGCCGCCCTAGCCGTCCCCGCGCCCCGCGGTCCCCCGCCGTCTGCGCCACCCACTATCCACACCGCCCGTCGTCCCCACGCCCATTGGTCCTTGTCGTCTGCGCCGCCCGCCTTGCTCGTGGTCTACGCCATCCTCGCTGTTTACGCCGCCCGCCATACCCGCCAAGCCAAGGTCGGGCACCACCACGCCTGAATCTGGAGGAGGGAAGGGCCGCCGACTAGCTGTGTGGGAAAAGGGGGCGCCGCCAGGCATGCTGAGCTAAGGCTGGAGGACGCCGTGGCCGCTGCATCGTGCCGACTGCCGGGGACGAGGAAGATTAGGCATGTAGTGGTATAGTGGTACTGCTACTCCCTTTTTACAATTAGCATTTTTTTTGCAATTACTGCATGTGTGTATATTTAATTATATATATATAAACGTATCCCCGTATCGGTGTTTTAGAAAAATTGCCGTATTGTGGTATCATGGTATCGCGTATCCGTATCCGTATCCTCGTATCCGGGTAACATGGCAATTATGTGGACAATGATCGTTAGTGCTATCTTTTACATACATATTATGCATATATAACATTGCAACATAAGTTAATCATGTCATAACATATATTAAAGGGGTTAATCCTCGTTTTTTTAAAAAAAGTTATAGTATTTATATAATTATGCCACGTAATTTGCTCGGCTGCAACTAATTTACCATGATCTTTGGCAATAATGTGGAAAATGATCTTTAGTGCTATTTTTTTACATACATGTTATGTATATATAACATTGCAACATAAGTTAATCATGTCATAACATATATTAAATATTGACTTCATGCTATATAGAGACAGACTATTTTAAAAATGGCATGCAATTGTGCGCATGAGCTAACGTTATAGATATAAAGAAAAGAATTATGAGATCACCACCACTAGACGTTCCACAATGGCACAAACCTATTATGGTATATAAAAAAAATAATGCCCATAATCGGTGTCACAGCGTATACTACCACGTACACAAAGCATTTACTGCATGGCCAACCGTAGTTGCTTCATAAAATCCTCTTTTGTACTGCTAGCTCGGGGGCACCGTGGGGCATTAATTAAGTAGTATGACTCCAACTAGTATGAAGTAGATACTTAGGGTATGCAGATTGCAGAGACAACCCTGTTTGTAAAATATTTTCATGTCACTTAGAGACAACTCTATAGACAGTGAATACAATGTGTTGTCTCTAAATATGTTTGTACAACCATTTAATAGTTGAATTGAGTTTAAAAACTGTGGTTATCAAGGGGATATAAATTTTTAAAAATTTAAAACAAACAATATATAATTAAAAATTTTAAAATAAAATGTTTAATCTTTTAAGATTTATATGAAAAGTGTGGATGCCAGAAGGACTTGGTGTGGCACCGGGTGCCCTATAATTTTCTTCCCCGCTGGTATACGTCCACACGAGCTGGCAAGTCGCATAAGATCGATCGGCGGCGTAATAAATCAATGCATGCGGAGCGGAGAGACAGATGGACAGCGACGGCCGCCCAATTCGATCAAGCACGCATGCATGCACGCACGATCGATCATGTCGGCCTGGCGTTCATACACATGCGTCATGCATGCGTCCTCCGATCCGCCATGGCCGGCCATGCATGCTCATGCAGCCCCCGGCCCCCGGCCCCGGGGAAAGAAGGAAGTGCTTACCTAGCATGCATGTATACCTCACCAGTCACCAGATCAGATGGCGGTGAGAGACTCTGCACATCGACCGTGTCTGCAGGCTCGTCTGGTCGTCGATCGGATTGCTTCCTCCTTCCTCTCACCCGGTGATTTTAGTCACTGACCATCATCCATCCATGATCCATCCATCCCCGTTCAGCAGAGACACAAAGGGGCAGAGAGGTTGGGGAAGAAGAAGAACCAACAAGCGAGAGGTTTATTAGCCGCCTAGCTATGTAGCTGACTCATGAAGTGATCCCCTTCCTCGGCCGCTGCGAGAGAAGGTGAGGGTCAGGGGGGTGGATGCAGTGCATCCGGCAGTGCAGATCGATGCTAGCTGGTAAGGCTGATGTGACGGCGGCGATCGATGAGTTTTTATTATAAGCAAAGGACGGGCTTTTGGAAAAATTGCGCCAGCCAACAGCTAACCCGCAGGTATGTCGACCAGGTTCCTCTCCCCTGCCCGAGACCAGTATTCACTGAGATCGTCGCCAACGGCGTCTTGTATCTTCTCTCTAAAGTGCTATCGATGTTCTCTCTATCCATTTTTCAAATTTTTTTTAATTTTTTGTAATTTATACTACATTCCCGTATTCACTGAGATTGTCGCCAACGGCGTCTATGTATCTTCTTTCTAAAATGCTACCGATGTTTTCTCTGTCCATTTTTTTCAAAATTTTTTATAATTTATACTACATACCAGCATTCACTGAGATCCTCTCGCCAACGGCAGCGCCTCTGTATCTTCTCTCTAAAATGCTATTGATGTTCTCTCCGTCCATTTTTTTCAAAAAAATTTGTAATTTATACTACATACCAGCATTCACTGAGATCGTCGCCAACGGCGTCTCTATATCTTCTCTCTAAAATGCTATCCATGTTCTCTCTGTCCATTTTTTTTAAAAAATTGTAATTTATACTACATTCTAGTATTCACTTAGATCGTTGCCAACGGCGCCTCTGTATCTTCTCTCTAAAATGCTATCGATGTTGTCTCTGTCCATTTTTTTCAAAAAAAAATTGTAATTTGTACTGCTACATTGTGGTAGTATTACAAAGAGCCTTCAGCGGTCTCTATATCTGCTGTAGCATTATAAGAGACCTACCGAAAATGCTGTATGACTACCAACCAACACTCCCTCCGGTCATCACTCAGTTGCGTGCTTGCAAGAGGCCTCTTGTTCGTACCTCAATCTGCACAGTGGACCAAAGTACGTGTTCTCCTGTGTTTAGAGAAAGCCTGGACCTGTTCCTGATATATGTGGCGCCTCTGATTGTTAATTAGAGCAATAGGATTAAAGCTAAACAACTGTGTCCTATCTGCAGGGCCTGCAGTCTTGAGCGCATTATCATATTGCCATTGCGCCGCCTCCTTTGTTCCGCTCGAGGAGGTAATTGTGTGGTGTGTCCTGGCTCGTTGGGTCGGACCCAACATCGATCAAGCACTGCGGACGAATTTGACCCAAAATACTAGTTTTATCACGATGGGAGAAGTGCTTGTCTTTTTAAGGTGTTCTTTCTTGCCCCCTACCATCGATGTTCAACCGCGGGCTAGACCCAATTTTTCGCCGTCTCACGCCGGGTTGTTCAACCTGATCACATGCACGTGAAGCCATTTGTTCAAACTTGGATACCATTTGTGAGAGCGTGCGGTGGTCATGTCCATCTCACTGTTACCACATGAGTCAGCATTCCCTTCGGACCACCACCATGATCACAAAGCATAAGTCTTAGCATAAGTCTTACTGGGTACTCCCTCCGTTCTTTTTATTTGACGCCTTTGATTTTTGAGCACACCTTTTACCATTCGTCTTATTAAAAAAATATATTCAAATATCATTTATTTTGTTATGATTTTTTTATCAATAAAGTTATTTTAAACATGACTTATTATTTTGTATATTTGTACTAAATTTTTGAATAAGACGAATGGTCAAACGCGTGTCCAAGAGTTAAATGCGTCAACCAAAAAAACGGAGGGAGTATGTTATACCACAATACTAGCCAAACCAATACCAAAAATGTTGGACCCAACCAACCAAGATTACATGGACGGATTTACGATGTTAGCACTAGGGTATCGAGCAAGTCGGTGCCAATTGAATAAACTCTTAGGGCACACACTATACCACAGCACGTTATTAGCAACGGACACGTAGCGACTGACTAAGCGTCGGTATGAATTAGCGACGGACTGCACGACTGGAATAACGGTATTAGGGTCGGATAGTCTGTCGAGAGTAATAGCTATTTTTAGCATCTGACTTGAAATGGGTAAAATCATTTTTTTCCATCTTTAAGTCAGTCGGGAATGTTCAAGTATACATCTTCTATATCCCACGCGCCGCCGCCCCTCCCCTCCCCGCCGCCGCCCCTCCCCTCCCCGCTGCCGCCCCTCCCTCGTATAACTTCGTATAATGTATGCTATACGAAGTTATTACGGTAATATTCTAGACTATGTATTGTTTATATTTTTAATTGCTAACTAGCTACTAACTTATAATTTTTTTGTAGATGAATCCTGCAAAGAGGTTATCTTGCTCCCAGACTGGAGGTAAAAAGGGAAGGCCATAGTTGAGTGATTCTGAACTTCAATTCATGCATGGAGGCTGGATACTTCTCTCTCATGTGGATAAAGCGCGCTTGGATGAAAGATAAATGGTCTTTTGTGTATGTGTGTGCTTGTACAAATAAAAGTGTTCTCTCTTTTAGTGACCAAAACACTTGAAATGGTCGTCTAATCTATACCAGCTCTTAAATATGCACGCTAGACTGTTTCTATGTCAGTGGGATGATATGCTATATTTTGAACAGACGACATGGTGCAAAGACTATATATGTTAGTTGGATGTGCATATCTTTTGGATAAATGATATTTTGAATAATGTACGCTATCTATCTTTTGGATGTGTTGTCTATCTTTTGTATGTGCTATCTATCTTTTGGATGATCTATCAACCTTTTGGATGTGCTATATTTATTGCATCATGTCATGTATAATGAGAATTGCTGTATGGAGAATAATAATTTTTTTTAAAATAAGCAAAGAATAGCAACACACCGAGTGTCGGCAAAACTAGCATAGCAACGGACTAAACGTCGGCAAAGTTAACTGTACCGACGGATTGCAAGTCGGTAATTATAGAAATTCCAACGTACTGTCAGTCGGCAATTTGTTTAAGCGTGACGGTTTGAAAGCCGGTAAACACAACACTACCGACGGACTAAACGTCGGTAATATTGAAAAATGCCAACGTACCGTCAGTCGCCAATTTGTTTAAGCGCGACGGATTGAAAGTCGGCAAGACAACACTACCGACGGACTAAACGTCGGTAATATTTAAAAATGCCAACGTACTGTCAGTCGGTAATATGGAAAATTGGCGACTTACAGTCCGTTGGTAATAACAAGTCCGTCGGTAAAGACTTTTGCCAACGGGACTTTAGCCTACACCCCAAGTCAGTCGGTAATAGTTTTTGCCAACCGACTGTTCGACGGTATATATGGTATATTCCGACACACAGTTAGACGCTAATAATTTGCAATGGTATAGTGACTTTTGGTTGCGGTTCCACTCCAGTTTGACTCGTACGTGCTCAACCAGGCTGCTTAGAGCTACACCAAGGCCATGTAGAGCAAGTTTTGGCCCTCCCGTATCTTTAGAGCAAGACCGTAAGGAACAATGTTTGGTTGTCTCTATTCAACAACCAATGAAGGTCTAAACATTTCATCGAGCATGTACCGTGTGTCCATGACATCATAAAAAATGTGTCATAGAAGCTTCAACTTCGCCGGCCAACCATCTGGGAGCTTCCTAGCCAACCATATATATGGGAGATGTAGAGGCGGCACGAGATGAGGAAATGAGGCGATGAGTAGACTCAATCACGGGAAGCCCGGCCCAGCAACCCGGACCAAAAAAACTCGGCTCGGCCCGGCCTGGCCCGACCCGACCGGTGCATCGGGCCGGGCTCGGGCCTCAATCCAAAGCCCGATTGTTAGGCTGAGTCGGGCCCGAGTTTTTTTTGCGATTTAAGATGTGACCGGGCCAGGCCGTCAGGCTTTGGGCTGGGCTTTTGGGCTTCGGGCCGGGCTCGAGCCTAGTCCCACGGGACAGGGCTTTTCCAAGCCCGGCCTGGCCCGACGTTTGATCAGGTCTAGAGGCGAGAGGGCAGTAACAGGGAGGGGCGTAGCGTCGGAGGTGGACTGGATGGGTGTGTGGTTGTTGTGACGGCGAGGGGGAGATAGAGAGGAGATGTGGCAACGGTGGGAGGGGTGGTGGGAAGGAGATCTGGAGAGGAGCTGCGGTGGCGGGAGGGCAGTAATAGGGAGGGGCGCAGCGTCAGAGGGGGATTGGATGGGTGCGTGGCTGCTACAGTGGTGAGGGGAGATAGGTATGAGATGCGCGACAGTGGGAGTGGTGGTAGGGAGGAGATCCGGTGGTGGCAGCGGCGGAAGGGGAGGAGATGTAGAGGCGGCGGAAGGGGAGGAGATGTAGAGGCGGCGTGAGAGGAGGAGATGTGATGGGCGGAGGGCAGCTACGGGGAGGGGTGCAGCGTCATAGAGGGAAGTAGTGAGGAGATGTAGCGGCGGCGGGAGGAGAGGATATGCAGCTGTGGAAGGGGATCAATAGGGAGGGCGCCGGAGGTGAATGGGAGGGGTGCATGCCTGCACCCAGCGAGTCAGGTCCATGATTGTGGAGTTTAGCTCCATCGCTTGTCTCCTTTTGTTTTCATGCTTCTCTTTCTGAGAAGGGTAGGGGAGGATCTTGTATCTATCCCCTGTGGTCAATCGAGAGGCTAGGCCATTGAGCTCATCGATGGAGGTGATGGAGAGGTGGTCTAGGTTTAGCACCCTTGAGGTTGTTGTAGCAGTGGCTCTGGATTAGCTCTTTCTATATAGATTCTGAACTAAGGCCTTGTTCTTTTCAGTTTAGCGTAGCATAGCGTTTCACGGTAGCAAAATTTATCTTTTCTGTATAGTCTATTTGGTGTAATAATTTGTAATGATTTTTCTTATGTTTTTAGTAGTCCTTTTAAAGATCTTAAAACTATTTTTAACTATTTTTTACAATATTTAAACATCTCTTTAAAGACACTTAAATTTTGCTATAGTAAAACACTAAGCTATGCTAAGTTGAAATATACAAGGTCCAGAGGTCGTTGACGGTCCTTGTAGTACTGCTTCAACTGCTTCGTAGCATTGTTTTGTAGATATTTGGTCATGCTAGAATTGCATGTGACTGCAATTTTTGGTTTATTTACGACCTTTCAGTAAATTGAAGGAAGAAAATCAGAAATGGTCTTTGGGCAATCGATCCATCCGATAATCACATCCACTTGGATCGTTCGCACTTGACTAAAGGGATTTAAAAGCAATCCTAGGATATTAAAAAATAATAATTTACTTGACTCGGAGTTCGTAAGCAAAACTTATGAAGTAGCATTGAAATTTGGAAATTCCAGTTTGTAGAACTAGAACAAATTTTCAGCGTGCACTACAAGTCTACAACTGAGTGAAAATTACAATCTTAAACGGAGCGATATATATAGAAGAGAAAATTGCACTGTAGTTCCCGGAACTTGTAACAAATTGCACGAAATCCCCTAAACTTTGAAATTGCTTTCTCAGCTCCTGGAACTTTTCTCCGTTTGCATCGTTAGTCCTAGGCCGTTAGGATCCGTTAGAAATTCCGTTAAACGCTGACGTGGCGCCCACGTGGCCGTTAAGTGCTGACGTGGCCCCAAAAAATCCGAAAAAATAAAAAATAATTCACAAAATTCATTGTTTGACGTATTTGATTTTTGGACACGTTTTTAACCATTTGTCTTATTAAAAAATTTAGTACAAACATATATAAAAAAAGACATGCTTAATGTACCTTTATTGATAAAACAAATCACAAAAAAATAAATGATATTTACATAGCTTTTTAGCTAGTAAGACGAATGATCAAAAAGTGTGTGCAAAAGTCAAAGTCGTCAAACAAAAAAGAACTGAGGGAGTACAGACAAGGGTAAGACAGGGAGAGTTGAGATATTTTGTGCACGGTCATTGGGTAATTGGGTAATATGGTTTAGCTAGAGGTGGAGAAGAAGCTTCGTCAAGTAGTATAAAAGACGTTCCGTCTTGTTGCATTATGTACGGCATGTTGGAAGTGACTTGAGCTTATTTATTCAGTCGGTCACTACATACACAACTAAGCCAACATGAACACATTGGGAGTAATTTTGTGCACGGTCATTGGGTAATTGGGTAATATGGTTTAGCTAGAGGTGGAGAAGAAGCTTAATCAAGTAGTATAAAAGACGTTTCGTCTTGTTGCATTATGTACGGCATGTTGGAAGTGACTTGAGCTTATTTATTCAGTCGGTCACTACATACACAACTAAGCCAACATGAACACATGCCTAATTTGGTATATTACAAGTTGATCGGAAAGTTTCTTAAAATGCAATACAATAAAATAAGAAAGTAGATAAAATTACGATAGGATGTCTTCGATTGATCAAAGGTTTCTTAGAGCGTTAAACTAACAAAAACAAACTAAATATATAGGAAATAATCGCCTAGACCATTGGACTAAGAACTGAGGGCTGAAATCGTTTATGATCGCTTTGCTATTAATCACACAAGAAATTTTCTTGGAGGGGCTCATGAGATTATTGTGAACTAAAAAAAATTCAAATCTTGGAAACGTCAAGTTATTTTTATGAGTAAAAATATGATAATAAAATATTTAACTTCCAAAAAACTCCACAATACGTTATTAATGGTGCTTTATTGAGTAATTAGAACATCATAGCAAGTACTTTAAAACATTGTAACTTTGAATGGAGTAGATAGTGGAGAGAGAATCTTTTAGAACGTAGCGTAAAGTGTGAAAAAAGTTAGATGGAAGTATTAAGCAGGGAATAGTGAAATAAAGTGGAAGGATGAAGTAGCAGATATTTTATATCGATTTTTATGAAATTTAATATGCTACCTGCCCTCATGCCTTGTCAAGGTCGAGCTCTATTTTTGTCAGCCGAGCCAATGTTAATAACTCTACGAGTGTCCCATGTCGTACTTATGTCAGGCAAGCCCATGTAAATAAACCTCCTCAAATTTCAATTTTGAGCTAGCGTGATCTGGCTATACTTCCGTCGATCAGGCCGACGTAGATAACATTTCAAGTGCCATGCATGTGACCAGTGGCGGAGACAAGGGGGGGCTGGCAGGGGCCTGGCCCCCCCTATGATTTATGTAGTGCAATACTAAGTACTCTCCCAAGAAGTATGCTAATTAATTTAAGCCCATCTAATTAATTTACATGACTAATTTCAGTTATAAGAAGTACGCTATTAAGATTGATTAAACATACTCTCCCAAGCAATTTATTTTCTAAGACTAGCATAGTTCTTTAAAGTTTTCTTTTCAAAGAAAATGATTTTAATTTATGAATGTGGCTAATTTTTCCGCTATAAAATAAATGAAAACACTTCTAGCCGGACGACCGGCGCGCCGGACTCGCGCCTCGCGCATGCAGCGCGCGAACGCAGCAACAAGTGTGGGCACTGTAGCATGCAGGTGGGTCCCACGATCTTTTTTTTCTTTCGGCAACCATAATTTTTGACTGGATGCTTCAATCCACAAACCGTTTGCACCAACGTGTTCCTCGTATTTTTACGAACAAAACAAGATATATGTTACCATATAACTCTTCAAACTTATCTGGTGAAACTTGGGGTTCGTCTACTGAAACTTAGGTTTCGTCTAGTAAAACTTGGGTTTCATCCTCGTAAAACTTTACCGAACTGTCAAGCTTCATCAGGTTTCATTCAAGTTTTTTCAAGTTTCATCAAGTTTCATCAGGTCAATTCAAGTTTCATCAAGTTTCAACAGGTTTCATCCAAGTTTCATCAGGTTACATCAAAGTTTCATCCAAGTTTCATCAGATTTCATCAGTACACGGTCAAGTTTCATCAACACACGGCCAAGTTTCGCTAGTATATATGTAAGTTTCATAAGTGTCTTCTCCTAGTTTCACATAAAAAATTTTAAAAAAATAAAAAAAATTCAAAAATTTAAAAAGTATTTAAAATGTGTTGCTCTCGATTTTAGAAGAATTATGAAATTTATTTCACGCATTTTGAACACTGTTTGAATTTTGTATAAAAATCAGAAGTTTAATTGAAATTTTAATCAAACGACGGCTAACTAGTAGCTGGGAAAGGGACGGACGCGGGAGCGCGGGGCGTGCGTTGGATTGGCGCGGTAGCCGGCGATCCGACGGACGGGGGCGGTCCGGCGCGCAGGCATCCGGACGGACGTCCGGACGCTGGCGCTCGCCTAAAATAAATTAGATTAATTAGACATGTGCCACTCCTCGATAATTAAAATGTGCAAAAAATATCACTCCGGTGGTAACCGGTATACGTCACACATGAAATCTAATATCTTAAAATTAGATTGCATGTGTAAAAAATGGCACCCCCAGTGGCACACATAAATCCAATTTTGAAATCCAATTTTGAGATCGAGTGCCCTATATCCAGCTACACAGGAAGGCCACACCCAATACTTTTTTTTCGTGAATTGAACTTGTCAAATTCCTCAGATCCTTGTATTTCAATTGGCCCCGGACTGGACGTACATGCAATCAGGATAATACAGATCTCCACAATGGGAATATCTTCGTAACAGTACATATTAACTTTTGAGAAGGCAGTACATATTAACTAGCACAACAGAGTGCATGGCCTGCTGGCTGCTGGTGGTCAACAAAACGGTTGGTGCTTCATGTTTCTTGGAAAAAAAAAAGGGATGGCCAAACGCCAAGTTTAATGCCTGTCTGAGGTCTGCAACAAATAAATGTACACGGTTCAGGTTAATGTTCGTAACATGATTGGCTAATTATGGATCACACTAAACAAACAAAACGTAGGCAATGGTGAAACAACTATACAAAAAGGAAATTAAACAAGAGGTCGTGCATGATTAATGGCCCAAGACCTGAACTGTCCTCCCAAGGCGCGTCGGGAGGGCATGTATTCCCTCCTTAACAATGTCAATGGAGCTTTGTTACAAGACCAGCAGCTATCATGGATTTGCTAGTCCTCAAGCTCAACGAGCTGAGCTCTTCTCTCAGCCGCTTTCTTCCTGACGAAGATGCCCCACCGCATAGCTGCCTTGATTTTCAGCCAACCAACGACAGCCTTCCCAGGTGGGCGGGAGCGGTCATCCTCAAAGTTGAAGTTCGGGGAAGGCGCTGGCATGTAGGAAGGAAAAGTGAATCCATCTTCAGGAAGGTTGGATGATGCGCCACCCATGTTCAAAAGTCGCAACATCTGCTGCATTTCTTCATTCTCTAGTATCTGATGGCTCCTCATCCTGATCTCCTCCATCAGGTAGTCATCAACCCCGCCACCGTGGCTCTGCTGTGATTGCGACCATTCATCAAAAGGACTCAGGCCGGCTGATTGCATGGACTGACCAACTGCTGGGAATTCAAAACTCTGCAGTTGTTGCTGTGTAGATCCCAATGCCAACATGCTGGAGGCTCTAGAACCTTGACTCTGAAGGGAGGACCCACTGAACTGGCTTTCAGGTAACAGTGAATTCTTGTCATATTGCATGGTGATGTTCGCAGGAATATTCTGAGGATTGGCAGTGTATCTTGCTGGCTGGTTTCCGTTGTATTCGTTTCTAGCTCCATCTGCTGGATATGCCAAAAAGGGTCAGTGATATGACATATTTAGAAACAGCATAACAAATTCATAAATATCACGTGGCTTGCACATCCATAATCAGAAGCAGAAGCATGTTTCTTTACTCATACATCTATGACCAACCAACAATTGTTGACTCTCCTATAAAAAAACAATTGTTGACACCCAATAAGTCAAAACTGATGTGTTGAAAAACGTATTTTAGAAGTTTGCACAGCAAAGATGTAAGTTCATTACTAATGTCCTTGCTGATATGGTTATAGTTTGATGCAAGTGCATTAACCCCATCACTGCTAATGTTCTGAATGAACGCTACTTGGCATGCCCTCTGCTATAATTTGATGCACGCTTCATCACATTCTAGTACCCTTACTATAATAATTGGGCAGGCTACAATGATTATGATAATTGAAGACAAGAAAATCATTTACAAAGCCTGACAATATGTATCTGGATTTAAGATGAGCAGGCATAAACTGAAGTCAATGGGCTGTAACCTGTAAGTCACGAAAAGATTAACAAACCTCTACATTTGAAAAAAAAGTCCTTTCTAAAGCATGCCAAATAAAACAACAATGGTGAACAAAAAACCTTCGTAGAATGTAAAGTATGAGGAATATGATTTCAAAATCGTAGTACCTTCACCCATGGAAGTTTGCCCAGCTTTTCCTGGCAGTGACAATTGTTTCTGTGCATTGGCCGAACTATACGAAGCAGTGTTGCTTGTGGAAGCTGCTGCAGTGTCACTTCTAGTTGTCACAGATTTCTTTTTCTGCTTGAAGCTCAGGAGTGCCTTGCCATCGTATTCTACAACATGCATCCAGTCCTCGTATGCTTTCTTTACCAATCCATCAGCATATACCTGGAGTCATGTTGAGCAAAGCCATAATGTATCTAATAGAACACTATTGTTTCTGCTGTCAGCTGTATAGTTTTAAATTCAAAAGGTATACTGTCTGTACTCATAGATTATTA
>SPJY01031537.1:254716-311620 GCA_005191435.1 Raddia distichophylla
TAGGGGGTGTGGGGGGGGGGGGCGTTGGCGGAGGGTTCCTTTTTTGCGTTTCTCTGTTGTCGACGTCCAGCTTGTACCATATGGAATTATAGTGGAATACGTTGGTTTGGTGATTCGTGTCTCTCCTGTCGCTCAGTTGCTTGTATCATGCGCTGTCTCATGTTATCTCGGTTTTGTTCGCACGGAAGTGGACAAGATAATATGAGATTTACACCTACGGACCATACGTACCTGCCGCACTCTGGTTTCATCCATGTGCCGCGAGCAATTCTTTGTCGGCGTCATGTCTGGTCGGTGTTTGGAGCTTGCTTGGTCATGTTGGGTTAAGCTTCTCCCTCCTACCATAATCAGTTTACTTTGGGTATCTTTTGGTTCAAATTTGAATCTTACAGAGAGGTACCCTTCACCTTTGTTCTCAGAAAATCGTACCGAAGGAGAGAATTGTTGGCCCGGGAACTCGCATGGATTGGGCAACGAACGGGACGTTAACATCATAGCCTGTTGCTGTGACGGCCACGTCTGCACTAGTATCAGGTCTCAGACTCCCTCTCCTTTTAACTGCTTTTGATCTCCATAGTCATCGAGCAGAAGTTACTTTATGCTCTTATTAGGCCATGTACTATCGCAAGATATTCATACCATGGACATGCCATTAAACGTCTAAGTACAAAGTCTCGTCTTCAATGAAGCTTATGCAAGTGCTTAGATAACATAAGATAGGTGTAAGCACCGTCCAGCCCAAAATTGTTAGTACTCCAACATCAAATTGTTGTTGTTCAATATGTCCAGGACCAGCGGCAATGATTAACTAGATCATCTCTAACGGTATCTCTTCGGAGAACATTTTCTCTTTGCGAAGAGACCCAATCATGAATGGTTCAATAGACTCTCTTCACGGTTCTCTTAAGAGGAAATTGCTTCGTACTTTTTTTCAGAAGAAAATTATCTCTTTATTCTTTTTTATGAATTTCTTTCAAAGAGATGCTAGAGATGGTGGAAAACAAAGAAAAAAATGGAAAATGAAATAGATAAGGAAATGAAATGAAGAGGAAATGGTTGTAGATAGTGCTGAAACAAGCAGGGGTGGCAATGGGGACATTTCCTGCTGGGGAGTGCCTCCGCGTCCCTATCCCCACGATCCAAAATTTTCACCGTCCCCATCCCTATCCCCATTCGGGTAACGGGGCCGCATCGGGGACCCATCTCCACAAAAATTTCACACAAAAGAAAAGCTACCATCGCCATTTTTACCCTAAAATCATACTAAGTGGGAAGAAAAAATATGATGAGTGGATATATTGAAGGTTCGGTTGGTACATATTAGAAAATATGGATATAGTGGGCTATATGACATGTATGCGACCTAATAATTCTAATAGACAAAAGTAATTTTGGGTCTCTGTAGGGAAAAAGTTCTCCGTCCCCGACGGGGATGGTTTTTCTCCGTTTACATTCCTGTGGGATAAATTTCTTCTCATACCCGTTCCCTAATAGAGTAATTCCCCACCAGTGATCAGGGCACGGGTCCCCATTGCCACCCATAGAAACAAGAATGTATAGCCACAGACCATCACAGACAAGAGGGAAATCGCATCGCAGGTTGGAGAGGGGGCTTGGGCGCGAGTGGCGGCAAGCAAAAAAGCAGGACGCGGGTGGCCGCGCGGGTGCAAGCGCGCTTGGCAGTTGGCATCATCGCGCGCGGACGGGTCTCGGTTGGGCGCTTGCCGCTGTTCCCACCCTCCCGTCGCCTCGCGCTCGCGGGTGAGGACGTGAGGTGGTGGCTGCTCAAGTGCTCGTGGGCTCGTGACGACGATGCGCGGGACACGGGGAAGGCGACGCCCCGCGGCGCCTGCGACAACCCGCGCAATTGCTCGCCCCGGACAAAACCCCACGCAACGCGTACGCACACGACGCTCGTCGTCCTGTTCCTATCTATATCTATATATCTATCCGCGCTGCCTAGACGCCGCCTGCTTCTGTCCGTAGTCGCATGCCTCTTGTTCTCTTCTCTCGTCTCTCTTTCGTGCTCGGCCTGTCGTCTTCCTCGCGGGTGGATGCAGACGCCAATGGGGGGTAGTACTCACTCACCGATGTGTTCGAATTTATTGGCTTTGGACCCTTTCCGTGGTTTTCCTTACAGGCTAAGGTCCCCTACGCATCATGCCCTTCGGCGTACGCGTAGGTCTTGTCCTTTATCATCTCTACGGACTTTGATGATTTATGTAGAGTGTTGTGTGCATATATATTTATATACCTGGTCATTATTTTTTGACATATGCTTTTTTCTTCTAATAGTATGCGTGGTTTGTTTCATCGTGTCCAAATGGAACAATAACAGGACCCTACAGCTAGCTAGGTTCGACCTGCTTAGTTCGAAGTAGGGGTGGAAACGAGCAGAGCCTGACCGAGCCAAGCTTGTTCAGGCTCGGGCTCGTTTTGCGACTCGGCTTGTTCAGATGCCCGAGCTGAAAAGCCGGCTCGGCTTGGGTTCAGTAAAGCTCACTAGTACCTTGCGAGCGCTCGTGACTAAATATCAAAGGAAAGCTTATTATACAGAGTTTGAAATGAGCAATTGAGTAGGGTACTAGGGAGTAACTAGCTAACTATTGCCTAGTGCCTACAAGTTTCATACAAAAATTAATAATATCATCAAGTTCACAAATAATCTTACCTCACAAGTTACAACAAACTAACAATAGCATCAAGCATGCACTGATGCACATAATGACATAATCTATACGAGCTACGAGCAAGCCAGGGCTAGACTCATGCTTGTTATTTGACCGAGCTAAAAAATGTGTTCGGTTCTTGTTCGTTTGTAAATGAGCCGAGCCCGAGCCCGAGCTGCTCGTGAGGCACGAGTTAAAGTTCCAGCCCTAGTTTGAAGCACCACTCATCCATTATTTAAATTATTACCTATTTCTTCTAGACAAATCCCCGTCTAAGTTCTTACGCTAGTGCTGTAGTATTTGTGTTTGAAGGTAGTATTGAACATGCTCACAAGCTGTAAGCAGGCTAACTATACATATAGGTGTGCTTCATCAGGACTAATATTCTAAGCCAACCTAATTATAGAAGTTGTATCGGTCGTTTTGCTGCTGCTTGGTCATTTGGTTTTAAATGACCATTCCACATCCTCTTTACTTTAATAATCTTTTGATACGAGCTCGCCCAGGGTGGCTTGCTCGTATGCTCGAGTGCCCGGTCGAAGATCGGATCGCTGACTGCTCGTCGACGAAGTCGACGCGGCAGCAAGCGCCTTGGGTAATTTGACTGTTTTCGGAGCCACCGTCTAAGACTGGTTTTGCGGCATCAAAAGCATGCCATTTTCTCCCTTCTTTCTTCTCTTTATTCTCACGCACACCACAGCCACAATCGGCTAACAACTCCTAAACTCACCCCCTGATCTAACTATCAGCCAAGGCTTATCCTAACCAACACAACAGCTAGCACAATTCCAGCTGCTACACAACCAACACAACTAACCAGCTACACGCTGGTAGGCACGGCGTCGCACATAAACGCGATCCAGCCCTTTACCCATAACATCTTTTCTATTAGTGCTGATCCTAGTACTGGCTAGATGAATACTGTTCTCAAGAGTGCATAAACTAGTTGGAGCTACGTCCTACGGTTATGTTGGGACTAAACCATAGGATTGCAGTAGTTGTTCTTCGTCATTTTTTTGTGTTTCTTGTAATTAAAGTGTTCCTTTTTTTTCTTTAAAAAGTTTTTTTGACATATTTTTCCAACCAACATGCGTACAATGAATTAAAAAGATCAGCGCACACTCTAATTGCATAGTTGTCGGTTTCCTGAGAGCCTCAGAAGAAATATTTGTTCGTTTCCTGTCATGAGCTGTCAGTATCGCTGTTGCACTGATAGAACGACAAATTGGCATGATATCGTCATTACAGATTTCGGCGCCACTCTTTCCAAACCCCAGCCACAAGATCAAGGATACATTGGTGTTTTCTTGAAAAAAATCGTTAAATAAACTTATATCGCGCCATCGAAATTGGAACGGCAGTTTCATACCTTGTCTTTCCTGGAAGAAAAATCCGAGAACTTTGGTTTCAGCGAAGCTATTGGTAGACCCACCCGGCATGCCACCTGCACAAGGGACAAGTTTTTCCCCCAAAATTCAAATTCTCATTCATTAAGCCCATCCCGTCGAAATCGGACACACCTCACTTGAGCACGGCTTCAATTCATGATCAGGAATTCACAGCTGAAAATCCCGTGCAAATCAACGCAAGAACAAGGGAACGGTTCAATGTACAGTTAGAATTCCACTCAGGAGAGAAGATTCCTAGGTTGTGTCCTCTCTTTATAAAACGAGAAAAGGCAACTGTGTACGTATGTCTTGCATGTAAATGAAACATCGAACCTTTTGTGCTGTTTGTCAAAAGGATTAGTTGCAGCATTCGATGTCAAATTACCTAACAGGCTTCTCTTTCAGGCTACTGAATATTTTGGCTGTGGGAAGCCCGAAGCAACTGCGGAGTTGGATTCGATAGTCAAATTCAGAACAGGCATTTTCTGCAGGAAACATCCACCGGCATTTCCCCGACACCTGCATATATTGTCTTTTTTTTGAGTAAAACACCTGCATATATTGTCACACGTGTTTTACTGCTGATTCATTCTAAAACAATGCAGCACTGTGCAAGCGACTATATATTCTATATTTTTTTGAAGAATTCGGTATGATCTGTTACTAGTTTAACAGCATTCAGCATTCAGCTTAGCTTATGCGTATAGAAAACTCTAAAGAAAAAAAGAAGAAGAAGACCAATGCCATGAATTTTAAATCTTTTTCTACTTAGAGCATGCGCAGCAATAGCTGCATCACTAGCAGAAATCATGCTAATTATTGCACAGCACTGGCGGGAAATTCAAACGTGTTGCATAGCACTGCACACACGCGCCGCAAACGCGTCTAGGTGGGATGCTAATTACTGTAGCTACAGTAATTTGAGGGGAGTGATGAGGATGCTCTTAGCGGTGTAAGTTTCTTGACGAGGATAATTAATTCGGTTGTTGTGGTCGGACTTTCGGAGACTTCTAAAAATCGTTGTGGACCAAGGGACCATTGCTCACCTTCCGCTCGAAGATAGTAGTCTTAAAATATCCCTTTATGAGGATGATGATGCGTTATTTCTTCAGTAGTGACAAGAAGAAATCTCTACCACTTTCAGCATTATCAACGCGTTTGGGAAAGCCTCAGGCCTCACCATCAACCCTACCAAGTGCACCGTTGTTCCTACTGCTTACCACGAACATGTTGTCGAAGAAGCCCTTCTTGATTTCCAAGGCACCTAAGATATCCTTCCCTACACTGACGTGGGATTCTCGCTTCACTATTGTCGCAAACCTAAGGCTTATTTTTGGCCCATCATCGTGAAAATGTAAAAGTGGCTCTCCAAATGGAAAGGTCCTTACCATGATCAAGGCGGTCCTCTCTGCGCTTTCAACTTTCTCCATCTCGGCCCTTTAGTTTCACAAATGGGCTTTCAAACGCATGGATAGAGTGTCATGGGTGTTCCTGTGACGGGGTGAGGAGTCCTCCAAGGGGCGCCGGCCACTGTCTTTGTCAACTGTAGTACGGTATGTAGGTCGAAGCACCTGGGAGGGTTGGGCATCTTGGGCTTACAACGCTTCGGTCGGTTGCTCCATTTCCATTGGTTGTGGCTCGAAAGAAATCCCTGAGCCCTCCCCGACCCCTGTGATGATTTAGACATGGCTCTCATCCGTGCGGCAACTAGGATCACTATAGGAGACAGCTCTTCTACTTGTTTATGGCTCGATCGGTGGTTGCAAGGGGACGCCCCTGCCAACATCACGTTGAACATCTTTTGTTGCTCTACTCAAAGAGGCATGACTGTCACGGAGGCTCTGCACCTCAACTATAGGATGGCCTCTCTACGCAATCTTTTTGACCATTCCAATTTGGTGGAGTTTCTTCTACTCCGATCAAGGATTTGGGGTGTCACCCTCTTCATTGGGACCCTCAATACGGTCACCTGGTGCTTCACTTCGGATGGCAGTTATTCTACCAAATCTACCTATAACATTCGGTTACTCGAAAGCGTCTCATGGCCTTCCTCATCTAGAGCGTGCATGTTGAGCCAAAGGGTAGGTTCTTCATTTGAATCCTTTGCGACAACAGGATCAACATAGTTGATCTTTGCGCGTGAGGGCTGGCCACATAATCCAACGTGCATGCTTTGCTAGCCCAGGGACTACTAAGCACCTTTCTCAACTTAGCTTTGGGATGCGTTTTTTTGGTTCAACGTATCAACATATCAGCGTCATCACCTTCTTTCTTGAACTGGTGGTTGGATTGGGTCTGTGGTCCAAAATTAAATAGGCGCGGCTTCAATGGGCTCTTGAGTTTGGTGCCTTGGCATATTTGGAACGAAAGGAATTGGTGCCTCTTTCAGGATGTTCTTCATATGATCGACTAGGTGGCTTGCCTTGATTAATTATACGATGAGGCTTGCTGGAGTTAGGCTAGGACGTATTTTCATTCAAGGGTTCATCGGGTCCTGAGTAGCCTTCTTTGTAGACCGGTCTCGGATGGCTTTTCTCAGGTTAAGGCCATGTTCTTTTGAACTGATCTGAACGGCTGAACAGCTGAAATGACTGAACTTTGAGAGCTTCTCGAGATAGTCTCGAGAATCAGATACATTTCGTTTGACTTGCTTTTTAAAGCGTTAGACCCCACCTTCAAAACAACGAAAAAAGGACTCAAAAAACTCAAATCATATGTGTTTTCAAAACATAGATAAGTCGTTAAGCCGTTAAGATGAAAAGAATTAGGTCTAACTCGAGACTATCTCGAGAAGCTCTCAAAGTTCAGTCATTTTAGCCGTTCAGCCGTTCAGATCAGCTCAAAAGAACAGGGCATAACCAGTTCTCTCGTTAGACTTGTTTTTTTCCAGTGAAATGACGGTGCTTCCGACGTTCTCCAAAAAAAAAAAAATTGCACTGGCCAGCTAGAATAGGTAGCCCCATGTTACCTGGCTGCTTCCGATCCGTGCCTTGGCGCTCAGTGTAGCTCCCATGCGTTGTGAATTCGTTCGCACGCATCTTATTGTCGGTGTGCTGCGCCTGCTTTGCTTGGCTCCATCTACTCTTATCTTTTCTGGCTCCTACCAACAACACGACGCCTTTTCTAGTTGGCCTCTTCAAGAGCTCACACGTACGTGGGCCCCCTTTAACACCGGACCGTTCTGTGGGGTTGTTCTCCTGGGCTGGGCTCTGCTCTGGTCGATCGACCCGGCAGAAGCTATCCTGGCCGCACACGTGTCCCGCTCCGTCACATTTTGCGCCTCAGATGGGAGCCAGAAAATTAACAAAGACGTGAGGTTCGCGCGACACCCCAGACGTCTCGGATCTTAAGTCGAGTTAAGATCTTCGAGCATTTCTGACTCCGAATAAACTTATTACTATTAAGTACTACTCCCTCGGTATTTTTTTTATTTGACGCACTTGACTTTTGACACGCATTTAACCATTCGTCCTATTTAAAAATTAGGGCAAACATGCAAAAATATAAGTCATGTTTAAATTACTTTTAATGATAAAACAAATCACAACAAAATAAATAACACTTACATATTTTTCTTCAATAAGACGAACGGTCAAAAGCGTGTACAAAAGTTAAAAGTGTCAAATAAAAAATGGAGGGAGTATTTATTAGTATTTCTCTCTCTTTTATTTTACTATAGTGTTAAGTTTATTTAAATTAGACACCATTAGGATTGTCCTTGGGATTTTAAAAACAGAGCAGAAATGCAAGCAGCAAAAAAACCATAAAAATTAAACAATTGACCATCGAAATTGATAGTTAAATTTGGAGCGGTTTCTTGTGATTATTATTTTTTACTCAAACCATCGAACCGTGGAGCTTAAAATTTTGGTAATTTTTTTAAAAACGTTGGTGGTGGTAGTGTTGGAAATAAGTGCGCTTTTAAATTTAACTTAATCATATAATAAATCATTACACATTTAATTAACCAGCTAACTGAACATGCATGCAGCTGCAACGTGCACGTTACTCGCGTATATACTGATACACAAATTCCATGAAATAATCCAATGCAACAGAAAATTATCTGCATGGGTAAGAAATTGCACGCATCTATCTACCTTGGACTCAAAACCGAGGATAGATGAGGATGACTCCGTTGCCGTGATGACGTAGCAGTATGGTAGTAAGTGTTTTCTACTATCCTTTCCATGCATGGGTCTTTAAATTAATCAAAAATTATTTTGGAATATATAGGCTCGACCATGTATTCTGTCAGTCGTGGCCGTGGCCGTGGCAACACGATCTCTCGGCTGTTTGCAGTTGTGTGTTGCATTAGGTTGATCTCCAGCAGAGAGCCATGCATTAGCCGTGGCTAACATGAGTCGGATCATTCAAATCATGCAGATGCCAAATTGTCCATCCAGATCGTAGCTAAGGTAGTTCATCTGTACCGTCAGTAATTTGAATAAACGTCACAGGTGCGTTTGTCCATGACTATTCCTGCTCGTACCGCCGTACAAATTGTGGGCTATCTCTGCTCGTACTCGTACAGTTGCACTTCTGAAGATGACATCAATTAATTATCCCAGCCGAGAACAAGCTTGAGTACTGATCCACTGTTTATTCAAATTACTTGACGGAGTAGTACGTATTGTTTCAGCACCAGCACGTTTCATGCGTGATAATCCACTGTACTGATCGTGTCGCAATAACTTTTTTGTGGTGGCACTTTGCCTGGACCACACTTGGTGCCGTATACACAAGAAACTAAATTAACTATTACTACTTCCTTCGGTCACAAAAAGTAGTCGCCGTTGACTTTTGGACATGCATTTAACCATTCGTCTTATTCAAAAAATTAGTTTAAATATGTAAAAATATAAGTAATACTTAAAATACATTTAATAATAAACCAAATCATAACAAAATAAATAATATTCATATAACTTTTTTGAATAAGACAAATGATCAAAGGCATGTCCAAAAGTCAACGGCGGCTTCTTTTTGTGACCGGAGGGAGTATATGCGTACGTTGACGAGTTTAAAATTTTAAGTTGAATTTTCAAGTTACTAATGAAAACTTAAAAATAGAAATTAAGTAGGACAACTTCTCAAATTCGTTTTTACATGCTTTTAAAATTGATCTATAATCAAATGCTCTATGTTTTGAGAATGATCTCTTAATTAGATTCCATATATATAGTAGTTATGTATTGTGCGCATATGTTCTTAAATGAAAAAAATGGAAAATACACATTATCATGGATCTTGATATTTCTACGAGCCAAAAGTTTCAGTCTTTTCACAGTTGTTTCTCGATCTTCTCAAAAATATTTTAGTAACTGATCTAAAAACACAGTAGGTTCGCCGTCTCAAAAACACCTTTTATGCTTTGAGTCTTGCATTTCAGCACTTCGGTCTGTAAAACACATCGGTCTCTTGTACCAAGCCGAATTTGTTGCATGGATTAGAGAAAGAGAGAGAGTGGGAAAAAAAAAGTCAAATTACAAGCCGGCGAAAAATATGATAAAAAAAATTAATGTCGTTCTCAGACAACATTATTTTCACGTGGTTTTTAATCGCTATTGCCTCTTGACTTTTTCCCGTCTGACTTCGGTGTGATCCGTTCCGGGCACGGACGTCGCATTCGCTTTGCAGAGTGTGTTGCATTAGGTTGATCTCCAGCAGAGAGGCATGCATTAGCCGTGGCTAACATGAATCGGATCATTCAAATCATGCAGGTGCCAAATTGTCAATCCAGATCGTAGCTAAGGTAGCTCATCTGTACCGTCAGTAATTTGAATAAAGGTCACAGGTGAGTTTGTCCATGACTATTCCTGCTCGTACCGGCGTACAAATTGTGGGCTCTATCTCCGCTCGTCCTCGTACAGTTGCACTTCTGAAGATGACATTAATTAATTATTACAGCCGAGAACAAGCTTGACAGGTACTCCCTCCATTATTTTTTGTTTGACGCTTTTGACTTTTGAACACATCTTTAACCATTCGTCTTATTTAAAAAAATTACGTAAATATCATTTATTTTGTTGTGATTTGTTTTATTAATAAAGATACTTTAAACATGACCTTTTTTTTGTATGTTTGCATTAATTTTTTGAATAAAACGAATGGTTAAAGACGTGCTCAAAAGTCAAAAGCGTCAAACAAAAAAAAACGAAGGTAGCATACATGAGTAGTACGTATTGTTTCAGCACCAGCACGTTTCATGCGTGATAATCCACTGTACTGATCGTATCGCAATAACTTTTTTGTGATGGCACTTTGCCTGGACCACACTTGGTGCCGCATACACAAGAAACTAAGGCCCTGTTTTTTTTTTTCAGCTGATCTGAACGGCTGAATAGTTGAACGACTGAAATGACTGAATTTTGAGAGATTCGGATCCATTTCGTTTGACTTTATTTTAAAGCGTTTGAACCCATATTCATAACAGCGAAAAAACGGACTAAAAAACTCAAATCATATGGCTTTTCAAAACGTAGATAAGTTGTTAAACCGTTGAACTGAAAAAAACAGGGTCTAAATTAACTATTACTACCTCTGGTCATAAAAAGAAGTCGTCGTTGACTTTTGGACACGTCTTTGACAATTCGTTTTATTCAAAAAATTAGTTTAAATATGTAAAAATATAAGTAATACTTAAAATACATTTAATAATAAACCAAATCATAACAAAGTAAATAATATTCATATAACTTTTTTGAAAAAGACTAATGGACAATGGCGTGTCCAAAAGTCGACGGCGACTTCTTTTTGTTACCGGAGGGAGTATATGCATACGTTGACGAGTTTAAAATTTTAAGTTGAATTTTAAAGTTACTATTGAAAGCTTAAAAATAGAAATTAAGTAGGACAACTTCTCAAATTCATTTTTACAGGCTTTTAAAATTGATCTACAATCAAATGCGCTATGTTTTGAGAATGATCTCTTAATTAGATTCCATATAGTAGTTATGTATTGTGCGCATATGTTCTTAAATGAAAAAAAATGGAAAATACACATTATTATGGATCTTGATATTTCTACGAGCCAAAAGTTTCAGTCTTTTCACTGTTGTTTCTCGATCTTCTAAAAAATGTTTTAGTAACTGATCTAAAAACACAGTAGGTTCGCCTTCTCAAAAACACCTTTTATGCTTTGTGTCTTGCATTTCAGGCACTTCGGTCTGTAAAACACATCGGTCTCTTGTACCAAGCCGAATTTGTTGCATGGATTAGAGAAAGAGAGAGAGGGAAAAAAAAAGATAAATTAGAAGCCGGCGAAAAATATGATAAAAAAAATCAATGTCGTTCTCAGACAGCATTATTTTCACGTGGTTTTTAATCGCTATTACCTCTTGACTTTTTCCCGTCTGACTTCGGTGTGATCCGCTCCGGGCACGGACGTCGCATTCGCGGGGTGGTACGGCTCCAAAAATCTCCTCGCGTGTTTTTGTTTCCGTGGAACCAGACACGGCAATTCGTGTTGTTTTTTAATCACACAGTTGAATGGTATGAAACTTTTTATTTGTTGAAAATGTATCGAAAGAGACGAAATTGATCAATTCTTTGGTCAAAGACATGAGACTAGCTGGACAGATTACTTTGGTTGTTTATTTCAAGTCGTAGGAGAAACTAGAGCAAACATCCACAATAGAGCGTCTAACACAGTCGATCAACACTCCAAATTACACATAATTGGGGGCATCATCGTGCAGATGAAAAAAAATTGTCTCTGAGGTATTGAATTACTGTCTATAACTAGCGGGTCATGTGTACCCAAAATCGAGTGCCGGTAATATGGGAAGAGTCTTTCATTTCATTATTTATGTGTGACATTTCTACATCGCAAATAGAAACGTCTCAACACATTGTTTTTAGCCATTAATTTCTTCCATCTCCATTTTCCCTACATGTTCCCCCGATAGAGATGTCCTATTACTCTTTCAGTTGTACTTTTGCTTGTTTCTTAACCCTAGTTTAATCTCAGAGCATCTCTAACAGCGGTGTGAACTACTAGCTAGCTATAAAAAGCTCCATATCATTTATAAATAACATATAGATAAGTATTAGCTATAGTACGCCCTCATTAAGCTACCATATGTAGTAGTAATGTAGTATTCATTTGTATTGAAAAACTCTATGATTGATTATTGCTTAAGATATAGCATTTTCTCTCTCCTTCCTTTTTCTCCTCTTCATATAATAAAAAACTAAGCTGAAAATTTTATAACTAGCTGAGGTCGTTTTGTTGAAGATGCTCTTAGAGGCTTTCTTATATAAGAACCGACTATACTAGCTCTCTTCCCGGTGACATTCCTTCTGTCGTGGATTCTTGATTGATGCAGCCTTAGATGCTTCAATTGTAGATTTAAATATTGGGCGAAAGGTTACACCTACAGGATAGATTCTGTATTACGGGTCAATCCTACTCTACTAGTACCAATAGGCAGTATAGGGGAGAAAAGCACTATACCTAGAAATAGAAATTAACAAGAGAAAAACTTTTTTAGAAATCGGCCCTTTTCTGCTAGGTATCGGGGCTAGGAAGAGTGGTTCGGATAACAAACAACCATTAGGTTTGTACTTTGGATACCCCTATAACCATCGAAGGTCGTTGAAGTGGCTAATTCCTCTAAATAGGAGGCGTTGTGAACAAAGAAATTCTTGCAGCTATCGTTTTTCTCTAGCATTAATAGAATTCCTTAGTGTTAAGAAAACTCTCTTGCGGGAAGGTTGGCTAGAGATTGCTTGGAAAAAAACGGCCCCTTTCGGTCCATAATGATCCCACTCTATTTCAACATTTTAAAATACATAACAGCCTAAGGAACAGATGACCGACCTAAATCATAGGTGAGTTATGGATCCCACTTTAAAAACCTCTAGCTATTGTAGATGTTCATTAAGAGCATCTCCGGTAGACCCTCTATAATGTTGTAACAGATATAAAGAAGCTGTTGAAAGCCCTTTATAATATTATAGTGTAATGTAAATTATAAAAAAAATTAGAGTGAATAGAAGAGACACTAATAGTGTTTTACAAGGAGCATAAAGAGACGGTTGGTTACGCTCTTGAACTCCAAGAGTCCACGCCTCAGATTCTAAACCCTACATCATCTAGCTCCTTGATTTGTGCAGGTTCAATCAGTGAACATCCCACATGCATCATGCATGGTGATGGATCTGTTTAATTTCTTGCAGTTGCACCCCGGTCGTTTGGATTGAAAAAATAAATACATAGTAGTCATATTGTTGTTGCTGAAGAGAAACCACCCACATGGACTGACGGGTCATGCGACGCAGCTCGGATCTAGCAGTCAGCACCACCCTCCACGGCTTGATTAATGCCAATACGTACTGCAGTAGCAGTCGTACATACATCGTGGATATATATAGATCAGCGGTACTGGGAGCCGGGAGGACACGCCCCGCGGTCAAAATCGTAGAAAAATGGAGGAGCCGCGGCGAGGTGGCAGGCGCAGCGCGAGCCGAGCGCCGGCTGCATATGCATCCTCCCCAACGAGGCGAAATCACTCGTTCAAAGATGGCAGAATCCTACAGCTGTTGCCGCCGGAGCCATCCGCCGACGAGGCGATGACCGCCCCGTGTGAAACAGCGACTTCCCGGCCATCTCTCGACGGATCTCGCGTTCGCAGTCGCAGGCGCGGTACGTGCACGGCGAGGCCAACCCGGCCGTCTCGCGCTCGGCCCTGAAACGAACCTACAACGCCGGTGTGCGGCGCATGCGGCAATCGACTGATCGATCCCTCGTTGCGGTTTACAATTCGCCGTTGAAAACTAAGAATCCCGTGTCTTTTTTTTTTTAAAAAAAATGAGCGTATTGTCCTATGCAAGATGTAGATTCTTTTTTTCTTCTAAATTTATGTTTTCTTGTTATAATTGATGTGAACTCTTTTTCTAACTTTGTAGTTGCCATGTACTCTTAATCTAGTACTTATTTGTTACACGTTTGCACGGCTAGATTTATCTCAATCCTCTAATTTTACATGAACTTGTATTTATATTATTTTCTGTTCGATATTTATGTAATTTTTTAATTATAGCTGGTGTGAACTCTTCGTTTTAATCTAACACCCACTCTTATTTTCTATTAATTTTAACTTTGTATTTCTATTGTTATTTTATTGTATCATAATTTTGAAAGTTTATCATTATTTTACTATATCATTGTTTCAAATTCTAAATTTATATTATTATTTTATTTTAGTAGTTAGGTTTTGTGTCAAATATATGTATGAGTAGGTTACATGAACCCTGTATTGTAACAGGCAGGGTTGGTTTTATAGTAAGAGTAGAACTCTAGCCAGTTCTCCACTCAATAAAGGGGGTCAACCCTAATGTAATCAGGACAACGACTGCATAATAGTAGCATGGGTTTGATGAGATCAGCGGCCGACATGTGGTCGTGACCTGGTCAGCCGGTATGCTGCGGTATTTTGGATTGGGGAGGAGCGCCCATAGTCAGAGCCCCGCAAAGGTACGTGTAAGCTGAATTACGTTACCAAACGTCGTGTCTACTGTTGTCGTTCGTAATCTTGGCATTGGCATAAATCCAAACAAATGGTATCAGAACTTGGTTGGCGAGGTTGGCCATAAGGTCGGCCAATGTGCTGCGGAATTATGGTTTGGGGAGGAGCTGAACATCGTGTCTACTGGTATCGTTCGTGATCTTGTATTGGCGTAAATCCTAACCGTAGCTGATACAAACTTTTTTATTTATCTCGTGTTGCGGAATTATGGTTTGGTTTGGGGAGGACTTATTTTTTACTTTAAATTTCTATTTTTTAGTAGGTGACATAGTAATTTGAATCCACTATGATCAACGACGGTGTAGATTTCTTTGTCTTTATTTAATATAGAAATTTGCAGTATTTTAGAATTAACTACCGTGTATCCGCTCATTCGGTCAGGTTTAGGCCACGCTCGATCACGAGGACGGGCGCCGCGTGGTAATGCAGGCTACCGGCCGGGGCACGGCACGCCAGCACCCTTTGCAAATTGCGTGGATGTACATATTGTGTATAGCCGGCCGGTCTCCGCGTCTTTTCACGGTTTTTTTACTTTCGAAACAAAACAAAACGTTTTGTTCAAAAAAAGAACAAAAAAAACCCAATATATTGCTGCTCGTCGGTTTAACTTGCATCACGACCGATCGTTACTCCAGGTTTTGTTTGCGAACTTACGGTGCATTCGGTGATCCGTACAAGCAACATTTTCTAGAGGTGTGCACAAGACAGCACCACCGTTTTTTTTTTTTCCTCAAACGTCACATATAGCTGTACGCACTACTGTACTAGTGATAATAGCATTATATATACTGCATGCATGTAACAAAATCACATTAACCGCTCCGTAGAGCAAGGATCTACACGGAGTAACCATGCATGGAGATGCCAGAGTACGGGCGTGTTTGGTTCACCACCGCCGGCTACCGTGCCAACCCACGGCGTGCCCTCGGCGACGGCGCGCCCGCGCGCGCGTTGGCGAGCGATTTGCTCGCCCGCGCCAATGCTCGCGTGCGCGTTTACTGTGCGTCGGCGCGCCGTCGGTTGGCGAGGGTGAGGCGCGCGTTGGCGGCAGACCAAACGGGCGCCAAATCCCACGGCGCGCCCTCACCTGCGTTGGCGAGCGCGGGCGGCGAACCAAACACGCCCTACGTACATGAGCATAACAAAACGTATTGGGCGTAGGTGCGCAAGAGCGATGCTAAGATCATCTTCAACGTATTTTTTGAGACCACTTTCTATTTGTAAAGAGATTTAGGTTTTGAGATGATTCAACAGATTCTCTTCCTGACTATCTTCAAAAGAAATTTTTCCATGCGTTTCCTTTTAAAAGAAAACTTACTCTCCATTTTTTTCACGATTTTTTTTAATGGATGCTATTTGAGATGGTGAAAATTGAAGGTAAAGAACGCTGAAAAAAACGAAAAAGAAAATAGAATGAAGTGAAAATAGTTGGAAGACGATCTATATGTACCACCGATAAGACGGCTGACCCGCACGCAGCACGTATGTACGATGGATGGATGGAGAGGCAACGTACGTACGTGATGAGCGCGGCGTGAGATGGCTTGGGCAATTGGGCACGGTGCCGGGCCCCCCACGGCGAGCGGCAACGGCAAGTAGACACGGCGCGCGCGAGTGCACCTGCGTCTGCGTGCATGTCGTCGTCTCGTCTTTTAATAGCCGGACGGAACAGGCGGCGCGCGGGCGACGCCAACGCACTACGCGACGCCCCAACCCAGCCCAACATATGTATAGCAGGTCTCCGCGTCTTTTCACGGTTTTTTACGTTCGAAACAGAACAGAACGCCCCCAAAAGGTGACCAAAAAACCCAATTTATAGCTGCTCGTCGGTTTAACTTGCATCACGATCGATCGTTACTCCAGGTTTTGTTTGCGAACGTACGATGCATGCGGTGATCCGTGCAAGCAACATTTTTCTAGGGGTGTGCAAGACAGCACCACCGTTTTTTCCCCCTTCAAACTAGATATGTAGGCCTTCAGTATAAAAAATGTAGTGCTGCACTGCACACAACAAACGTACACACTACCACACTACCGTACTAGTGATCGTAGCATTATATATACTTCATACATATAAGGCCCTGTTCTTTTCAGTATTAAGTACAGTTGAATTTTACTGTATAAAAAATGTAGTGCTGCACTGCACACAACAAATGTTATAGTGATCGTAGCATTATATATACTTCATGCACGTAACAAAGGCCTTGTTTGTTTTAGATTAATGTTGAGTTGTGTTTTACTGTAGCAAATTTGTGACCCCCTCAAAATACGTTTTAACGAGTTCAAAAAAGTATGAAAAAAATATTTTACAAATCTTAAGAAGAACTATTTAAAACCCCACAAGAATGACTACAAAACATTACATCATTTGTCTTATACAAAAATAACAAATTTTCATTTAATTTAATTTAATTTAATTTTATTTAATCTGAAACAAACAAGGCCAAAACCACAGTGGTTCAGTACAAACCGCTCCGTAAAGCAAGGATCTATGTGTGGAGTAACCATGGAGATGGCGGAGTACGTACATGAGCGTAACGAGACGTATCGGACAGGTGCACAGCGAGCGATGATAAGATCATCTACAACGGTATTTTTTGGGTTTCTGGTCTTTCGGGGGTTGTGGCTATTTTTTTAAAAAAAAAATCCGTGCATTCCTTTTTTGAAAGAAAACTTCTTCATATTTTTTTTTCAAAGGATGCTATTTGAGATGGTGAAAACTGAAGGTAAAGAACGTTGAAAAAAGTGGAAAAGGAAATATAATGGAGTGAAAAATGGGAAAGGAAATAGATGATCTATATGCACCACCGATAAGACGGCTGACCCGCACGCAGCGCGTATGTACGATGGATGGATGGAGAGGCAACGTACGTACGTGATGAGCGCGCCGTGAGATGGCATGGGCAATTGGGCATGGTGCCGGGCCCCCCACGGCGAGCGGCAACGGCAAGTAGACACGGCGCGCGCGAGTGCACCTGCGTCTGCGTGCATGTCGTCGTCTCGTCTTTTAATAGCCGGACGGAACAGGCGGCGCGCGGGCGACGCCAACGCGCTACGCGACGCCCCCAACCCAGCCCAACAACAACAACAAGTTTGCCTAGCTGCCGCTGCCGCTGCCACTGCCATACTTGATTACTTGTCGCCTGCCCTGCATCGCGTTGCAAGCTTGCCTTGCCTTGCCTGCACTGCGCTGCCACTGCCGCTGCTTGGAATCGCTTCTCTGGATTTGGATTTGGATTTTGGATTTTGGATTTTGGATTTTGGATGCGGCCGGAGGCACTGAGGCAGCAGGTGGATGGATGCTTGGACGCACTCGCCTTTCTGCTCGTCCCACGCCGCCTGCCCGCCTGCGTGCGTTGCTATCTACCTGCTGCATATATATGCGACCTTTCTCCTTTGTTCCAATGCAAATGCATGCGTGGCCGGATTGTTGATTACGAGAGCAAGTGTTCTACATCGGTAATAGAAGTAAACCTTTTATAAAACTTGTCATATGGGATATGAGATGATTTGAAAGAGAGCAGAGAAACAGTAGCACGTGAATTAACAAATTATATAAAAGACATAAAAAAGTTTATTTTACATCCTAAATTATTATACTTTATCTACGTGAATTCTAAACTATGAAATTAGGTATTATGTCCCACAAAACTAGAGAAATGTGCAAATAACTCCCTGGGAAATGGTTTTGAGGATGGTTTAGCCACTTGGCTGTCCACGTAGGACGATTTGCCGCTGTGCCATCATATGTGGCATAAATTGAATAAAACAAAAATCCAACTCCTCAGCGGACCCGTACGTCATGCTCTCCCTCTCACTTCTACTACTTCTCTCTCCACCCCTCTCAAACTCTCTCCTTAGACCCTACCTTCCTCTAGGCAACACGTACGACAGTGTGACAGCGTTCAACAGTGGCCAACTCGTCGGCGGCAGTGCGGGCCCTGCACCTAGCGAGGTGGTCATCGGCTCGCGGGCGTCGCGCAGTGAGACCGTGGATGGCATGGGGTAGTGGGCAGCGGCTAGATCATGGTGGTGCGAGGCCCGGTGTTGGAGTTGCCACGCGGGCTCCCCACGGTGGGACGACGGAGGCGCAAGGCGGCGTAGGTCGTCCACACCTCGACCCAATCCTCGCGCTACCGATGTGACGGAGCGAGGCAGAGAGAGAGAGAGGAAGAGATGGAAGGATGCAGATGATAGTTGATACCCACATCCTTTATTTTAATTTTTTATTGTAATTTATGACTGGACTGTTACGTCATTAATCATGTGTACAAAACCACCTCTAAAACCATTAATTGTCAGAGGTTAATTGCATCAGTTTTTTACTCCCTCCGTTTCATAATATAGGGCGTATAGATTTTTTCATGCGATTCCAAAATACAAGGCGCCTATTCCTTTGCATCGGTTTGCTTTCCAGAATTACCCCTGTGTCAATACGGGACGGGTGTGCAGCGATCTCCATTTAATACGGGCGTGTGCGTTATTAGGAAACTAATCATGTCGTTTACTTTTGCGCGGGGTTGTTCCAAACATACGAAACCAATCGCGTTTTTTTTCCTTTGCCGATGGAGGCCGGCGATACCAAGGCCTGTGATTCCATGGCTGACGATATCAAGGCCGGCGATACCAAGGCCGGTGATTCCAAGGCCGACCGTCAAGCATTGGCGAGCAGTGACGCGATCATCGTGCTCGGCGGCGTTGAGCAGGGCGCCAAGGCCATGGATGCGGTGGCCAGGGCGTCAATTTTTCATTTTTGGGCGCTACTCCGTTTTGTTTTGCTGGCCTGCTCGTCATTTGTTCCTGTACGCAAGCAAAATTAGCGCGGGCGCGGGTGTTTGCTTGCATGGATTGGTCGGCCGCGCGCGTATTTGCATGCAGAAGCTTGCGCGCGCGCGTGTTTGCATGCAGGAGCCTGCGCGCGTCGACCCGGCTGTTGCGTCCTTCCGCGGCTGTTGCGCGGAGAATTAGGTAATCAGGCGGATGGTTAATTAGGGGTAATCGTGGAAAGTATTTGTGCTCAATAGCCTGTCTTGGTATTGGTGAAAAGTTTTATACGCCTTGTATTATGGAACGGAGGGAGTAGTTTAGAGGGATAAAATATCTGGTTCCATAGTTCATGAGGTATGTAGACGAAGCACAATAATTTCATGTAAAATAAACCTTTTGCAAAGTTAAATGCAATAGTGTTGTTTACTTGTTTATAGAAACAAATACATAGACACTCCATTGCACAAGACGTATATACGTGACTGTCTGTGTATTTGATTTTTACAAGTTTTATAAGCATTAGCTGATATGCGTCATGCACGGCGGCCCCAACTCCCGTCGCGCAACATACACAAGTACGTACGAATACAAAAGTACATGCGCAGTACATAAATACATATGTAGAGAGCATCCAGTATCCAGCACTCCATCCTGAGCTAGCATTTCTTTCTCGGTCAGACAAAGCCATCTTTGTACTCTTTGCTCCACTGTTTTTTTCAGTGCAGACAAAACAAGGAGTGGCCCATTATTTTTTTTTTCAGAAGGCTTAGCCCATTGCATGCACATACGGAGCATGCATGATGCCATGTAATTAAGCTACGTCTCCTCCATCACTTGTTTTTTTTTTGTTTTCTCGTTTAGCCGGTAGCGAGTGGGCGTAACATTTGTTTTGTGGAAGCAGCGAGAGAGAGAGGGAGAGGAGAGAGGGGTGGGAGAAGGAACAAGGGGATGGAGCGCGAGGAAGAAGTGGGCGTTTTTGTTTTGTTATGGCGTCGTCGTCGCGTTGCGGGGTTGGAGGAATAACGAGGCCCGGGCACGCCACGCCATGGCGCCATGCTCCTCCTTATTCTTCCTCCCGCCACGCCGCGACAAGAGTCGTGGGGTTTGCTTGTTTTATCGTGCCAAAAGCTTAATGCGTCCATACGGCCGTGCGTGGTGGTACGTAGCGCACCGAAACTTTCGCACATCCACCCCTCCCCTTCCGCAGAATTCGCGAGTTTCTACGATTCGCGCGACCTTCTTTTTCGTAGTTTCACAACATAGTAGCGCAAGTGAGATGGTGTGTAAAGCAGAAAATGTAGGGATACAATCTAACGGTTTTTCTTCGGGTGAAAGAATTACCCAAGTTTTTTTTTTAAAAAAAAAGAGTTTCAATGGAAAAAACACCAAGATATCAAAAAATGATACAAAGTATCAAAGTGTTTGTCCTATAAAACAAACAAATATCATAGTAGAGATTAAAATATGAATTTAAGCTAAAAAATACAGAAGTAAATTGAAAAATATGGGTTGTTTGGATAAAATGCAAACTTTAACAAAAAGAAAATGATAATGAGAGATGAGAAGAGCCCAGGTCGTTTTCTTTCTACATATAGGACAAATACCAATTTAGTCTCTAAATCGTGTCCCTCAGCATATTTTAGTTTCTAAATTCTAAAATGGGTTAGTTAGATTTCTATTGGATGAACATCATGCTAGTTCAGTTCCTTGACCGGTCAACACAATAACATGGTAGAGTTTTCATTGACACAGTATTGATATGTGCAGTTTTTAGTTACGTGGACATCCACATGTGTTTCCTCATTTTCTTACATGCCCTCTACTTCTCGCACTGTCACGCTTTCTTCCTCACCCACATCTGGTTGAGAGGCTTGCAGGCCTGTAGATGCCGAGGCCTTTCCTCCTCCCCTTTGTACTCTCTCTGGTTTCATATTAAGAGACGTTTTATAGGTTTTTTTTAAGAAAAAGGCAGGAGAACTGTCTTGAATTAATTCAAAAGAAAAGTTACATGGTCAAAACTTAGGGGGGGAGGTTTAGGCGCATGCCCCTAGACACTCGCTACAATTAAGCTAACTTATTACAAAACGGACGGCTGCCGCCACCCAAAGGCACAGGACCTCCAGGAGCAAATCGAATAAGGTCATCGGTGGCAGCTCCTTCTATTTGAAAATGCGATTGTTCCTTTGCGATTTTAAGAGCCGTTTTAGAGGTTTGGTTAAAGTGTAAAAAATAGTATACATTAAGAATTTGTGCCGCCGGTATTTAGTGTTCTACAACGTCATGCAAGTCCCAATGCACACAACGACATACAAGAAATTAGCGCCACCCAAAAATATAATACATGTACACAAACTTGCTGCATGCAAAGTTCGATCGTTGCACCTGCTGATCAAAGAACAAAAACTTCAACCAACCAGACTATACATTACTTATAATTACTAGAAACATTCCAAGTTAATAAGGGTCAAAAAGTATAAAGAACCAGTAATTAACGTTGCCTTGATATTCTATATCCCATCTAAACACCTACTAATATATTTTTTTTAAAAAAAGGGAGCTCCCCATTTTCCATTGCGAGTACAATGGAAACAATGTCTGCCAAGCAATTATTAAATGCGATCTAATCGTAATGCTATTTTTTAATGCAATCTATTACACGCATGTTTTTCTTTTCATGCGATGGAGCCAAGCTCCTTTTCTTTTTTGCTCCTGCTGCAGCTTTTCCACCTTCCTTGCTGCTGCTGGCTCGGCTGTTTGTTCGTGTGCTCCCTCCTTCCTTCCTTGCATTGCTTTTGCATCTCTTTTTTTTTTTATGAGTCACCAAGATTCGATCTCTGGTGGGTAAGGTAGCCACCGCCGATCCTCACCACCACTCGGCCACCACCCAGTGGCTAAACACCTACTAATATGAAACAAGAATACAATGCATTGTATTTCTCTCCTCCTTTTTTCCTCTCCGCCCAGCTTTCCTGTTTTATAAACAAAATACAATGCAAATTGGCGATTAAAATTATATTTAATATTGAAAGACAAAGCACATACTTATTTTTTAAAAAGGCAAGTCAGTAATACCGCTGATTTATGAAAAAGAGGGAGAGCTATGTCCAGAAGAAACAACAACGTATATTTATGAGAAGGAGACGTATCTGTGACGTGGTGCGAGGGAGGAGGAGAGGCAACCCCGTACACAGGTTGAGCCCGTCCAGCTATTAAGGGAGAGCACAAGGGGGACGGTGCACTCCTGGACAGAAATGACAAACGCCCTTGTTTTTTCGTTTCGTGGTTGCATTGGTCTGGTCTCGTCCAGGCCAGGCCGGTGTGGGCTTGCGCGGAAACGGACAAGCGCGATGGAGACAAAACCCCCCCGCTTTTTGTCGCCACCGCACACGCCCCCAAAAGTCCAAAACACGCACACACACACACACACACACACAAACAAACACAACACCCCTCCCTCTGCCTTGCTCCATCGCTCCTCTTCCTTCTTCATCCTCCTCCTCCCTCCTCCCCTCCCTTTATATCCCCTTCTACATTTACACCTCGGCTTGCACAAGCAGCAGCAGCAAGATAAGGTGCAGTCGTCGCGGTGCTGTTCCTTGAGGTAAGCATTTCTCTCTAGCTAGCTCGGCTGGCTTCTGCTTCTCCCTCCCCAAATCACAAGAGCTTTGTGAATTCTTTCCCCTGCTACAAACAATAAAGCTCGCTGGTGCAGAAATAAATGGAGGTGGTTTCCTCTTGTCCTTTCGTTGCTCCCTGCTCTGTCCGGGGGGATTGTATTCTTGTTTCTTGAGCTGTTGCTGCTTGTTGCAATCTGCTTGGACTTTTGGACTTTGTTCCCCTCTGCCTGTTCTCTTCTGTCGATGATCGTCGTCTCGTCTCGTTCCATCGCACGATCTATCTATCTATGAATCTATCTATCTTTCTATCTATGCATCTAAAGCTGCTGATTAGGGTATTAATTGGGTTTCATACTCAGCCTCTGCTTCTCTCTTTGCACGCAGGCGCAGCCTTTTGCAGGCCTCCTCCTCCTCTTCCTAATCTCAATTTACTGCTCGGCGCCGCGGTGGTGTCAGGCGCTAAAAACCTCAAGAACCTCAAATGCGCCATACCATTCCGGCCGTGTAAATCATCCATACGCCGAGGGAGAGAGAAGAAGCTCTGAAAGAAAGGAGCTTGCTTTATTCACTACTAGGTGAGTGCTACTATATCAAGCAGAGGCGGCAGCGCTGGCGAGGCTGATGGTCCAGGACGAAGGCTCCTCGTCGTCGGTGACATCATCCCCGCTGCACAACTTCTCCAACATGCCTCTACACCCGGCCGCCGCCGCGGCCTCCCAGACGCCGCCATGGATGCTGCGGGAGCTGCGTTCCGACGAGCGCGGCCTCTGCCTCATCCACCTCCTGCTCAACTGCGCCGCGGCGGCGTCGGCGGGGCGCCTCGACGCAGCCAACGCCGCGCTCGAGCACATCGCGTCGCTCGCCGCGCCCGACGGCGACGCCATGCAGCGCGTGGCGGCCGCCTTCGCGGAGGCGCTCGCGCGGCGCGCGCTCCGGGCATGGCCCGGGCTGTGCCGCGCGCTGCTCCTGCCTCGCGCGGCGCCCACGCCGGCCGAGGTTGCCGCGGCGCGGCGGCACTTCCTCGACCTCTGCCCCTTCCTCCGCCTCGCCGGCGCCGCCGCTAACCAGTCCATCCTGGAGGCGATGGAGTCGGAGAAGATCGTCCACGTCATCGACCTCGGCGGCGCGGACGCCACCCAATGGCTGGAGCTCCTGCACCTCCTCGCCGCGCGCCCCGAGGGCCCGCCTCACCTCCGCCTCACCGCCGTCCACGAGCACAAGGACGTGCTCTCGCAGGCGGCCATGGCGCTCACGAAGGAAGCCGAGCGCTTGGACGTGCCATTCCAGTTCAACCCCGTGGTGTCCCGCCTCAACGCGCTCGATGTGGAGTCCCTCCGCGTGAAGACTGGCGAGGCGCTGGCCATCAGCTCCAGCCTCCAGCTGCACTGCCTCCTCGCCTCGGACGACGACACCGCCATCGCCGGCGGCGGCGAGAAGGACAACCGGCGGAGCCCGGAGTCCGGGGTGTCGCCGTCGACGACGTGCGGCGCGGAGGCGTTCCTGGGCGCGTTGTGGGGGTTGTCGCCGAAGGTGATGGTGGTGACGGAGCAGGAGGCGAGCCACAACGCGGCAGGGCTGACGGAGCGGTTCGTGGAGGCGCTCAACTACTACGCGGCGCTGTTCGACTGCCTGGAGGTGGGGGCGGCGCGCGGGTCGGTGGAGCGCGCGCGCGTCGAGCGGTGGCTGCTGGGGGAGGAGATCAAGAACATCGTGGCGTGCGACGGCGCCGAGCGGCGGGAGAGGCACGAGCGGCTCGACCGGTGGGCGCGGCGGCTCGACGGCGCCGGCTTCGCCCGCGTGCCCCTCAGCTACTATGCGCTGCTGCAGGCGCGGCGGGTGGCGCAGGGCCTCGGCTGCGACGGCTTCAAGGTCCGCGAGGACAAGGGCACCTTCTTCCTCTGCTGGCAAGACCGACCCCTCTTCTCCGTCTCCGCCTGGCGCGGCCGCCGATTCGACTGACCGCCGCCGCCGCCGCCGCCGGCGACCACCACCCTTCCCGTATTTGTGCGAAGGAGGGCCCTCCCTTAGATTTACCGCCACCGCGTGGGCGGCCATGGGGTGGCGGTTAAGTTAGGTGTTCCCGTTTCACCGCGGTTTTTTACTGTTCAGCGTCGTGTTTTTAGTTTAGATTCGTTTCAGGTGAGCTTGATGTGTTCATTTTGTTCATAGCGTGCGTGTCCCTCTCCGTCTCGATTGAAATGCATAAATTTTCCTAGGAATGAAGTGAAGTGAACAGCTTTCACCCGCCGATTGGATTGTTTGGTGTCTTTCTTTCCCTTCAGCCAGCCATCAGGGATTCAGGATGTGCAGGATCCGGTTGCATTTGGTGAAGGAAACGGTGCTAAACCTGAACTAAAACGTGAGTTTATCTTATTTGGGACGCAAAGGCTGATCCATGAGAAGAACCTGACGAGTATAACTGACTTTGGGCGTTGGCTTTTTTTTTTCACGTCATGGAAAAGCATGGACCGCCCCCTTTACCCGTGTCACTGACGCTTTGGAAATCCCCGTCGAATTCAACCATATTTTCTTGCCTTTTTCCTGTAAAATTCAACCTGTCGGAAAGAAGCGGCCACGGGGTTGAGCTTGTCGGAGCTTTCACGGAATTGCGCCGAATTCCCGCTCTGTTTCCAACCCATGGGCATCTTCGCACCGAGAAAGAGTGGCTGATGCACCACCACCACTTCACCATGTTGCCGTGTACGTGATGCTCCAAAGGACAAGAACCGGAAGAAATGTCTATCCATAGGCAGAACAGCTTACGTCTGAACCTGATTGCCTGAACCTCACGAATTATTCTCCAGGCCTAAGCATCAGTTTTTGTGCTGATCTGCACTCGCGATCAAACAAACAAACCTTAATAAGAGCATCTCCAATGGTGCCTAGTCAGCTGGCTCTAAGGATGCCAACATCAGCAAATTGCTTACATGGATGAAAGAGAAACAAGAGAGAGAGGCGTGCTAGCGCTTCGCTTAGCGCCGGGCTCGCACAAAAAAAGAGGACACTAGCGCCTTCTTGGAGCCCGTCTATCGCCAGCACCACCGACACTAGCAGATCAGCTGCGACTCCTACGAGGCGCGCGACCTCCTCTCCGCCTCGCGCGCGAAAGGGGAAAAATCCCTCCGCCGAGCGCACGTCTTCCTCCTCCTCCTGCGCGTCTTCCTCCATCTCGCGTGCGCCTGCCCTCGCCTTCTCCCAAAATCGCGCCCGCCTCCCTTCCCCTTCTCCCAAAATCGCGTGCTCCTACCCTCCTCCCTAGCCGCTGCCGCCACAAACCCTTTTCCAAGCCGCCGTCTGCGCCTCTCCAAACCGTCGTCTGCCTCCGTCTCTCCTCTTCCTCCTCCGTTCCAAGCCGCCGCCGGCACCCATCCTCTTGCTCTTCCGCCTCCCAGCGGCCGCCGCCTACCTCCGCCTCCCTTCCTTCCTATCTACCGCCCGCCAGCCCGTCTCTCCGCTCCCTCCTCCGTGCAAGCCCCCGCCGCCACCCATCGACAAGGCCCTTTAGATTTGCTGCCGCTCCTCGATCTGGAGGCATCCGTGAAGATGAACTCCCGATCCAAGCGAGAGATGGCTCCACCGTCGGCGCCCTTTGGATATGCAGCATCCTTGGCCAGGGCGACCGACCCCTCGGCCATGGCTGCGCCAAGCATCTTCGATATGTAAGGATTATGTGACATGCTGAGATGATTGTTGATAATTGTGATTATGTGCATTAGCTGAGATAATTGTTGATAATTTTGTATTGCTGAGATAATTATTGATTTGGGACATGTAAGTTTCTAGGTGCCGATGGAAATACTATAGAATTTGTTTTGCCCTTGACAAATTCGTATGCTTGAAAATCAATAATGAAACCACACCTTTTTATAAGTGAATCCATATTCAAATCCTTGTTAATCTTGGTGATGGTACTTAGTCATATTGTTAGCATAATGCAGTGATATGGTGACATGAAATGATCTGGTGATGTCAGTATATATGCTTTCATTATAATACTTCATTTTATTATGTGTGCAGTCACCCCCCTGGTGGTTTTCTAAGATTACTAGAAAATGGTTTGTTACCGAAACCATGTCCTCCTGTTGGCAAAGAGAATTTGTCCGTGCCGGGTTCAAAAGATGTTGTCAACATAGATGATGGTGACGACGCTAGGACTGCAAAGCGTCTAGCATGGACAGAAGAGGAGGACTTGCGATTGGTAAGTAAAAAACCATGGTTTTTGACCATTATAGTATATAGTAAATCATGCTTCTCAACCATGCTATTGTTTTCTAAATGTAGGTGAGTGCATGGTTAAATAATTCTAATGATCCAATCAATGGAAATGGTAAGGAAAATTGAGAAGTATTGGACAGACGTTTATGCAGTTTATAATGTCACCACACCTAATAGTAGAAGAAGAGAAGCCAAGCCACTCAAAGACCGGTTTACTAGAATAAAGAGATGGGTCTCATTATTTTGTGCTGCTTGGAAAAAGACCAATTCCATTTATACGAGTGGATATTCAGAGGACATGTTGAGAGAAATAGTATTAAAGCTTTATAAGGAAGACAACAAAGAAGCATTTACAGTGATGCATTGCTGGTATGCTCTTCGTGATCAACCTAAGTGGCATGCAGTCTTAGAGGAAAGTGATAATGTAAAGAAAAGGAAGCTGGATGAAGGAGAGGGGGAGAGGACTGAAACACTTGATGATGCTGTTGACAAAGAAAGGCCCATAGGGAATAAGCAAGCTAAAAATCTACGCAAAGGCAAAGGCAAGGTCAGTGTGAAGGACACTAGTCTGCAAGAGGATATGCAGAAATTCATGGAATTGCAGGCTGCAAGTAAAAAACGGCATGAAGAGTTTATAGCGGCCCAACAACGTGTTTCTGATGCGAAGGTTGAGGCAGCGAGGATGAAGCGAGATACTACTATGCTAGAAACTTATAAATCTATGATGAGTATGGATACTACGGAGATGTCAGATGACATGAAAACTGAGCACGTGCTTGGCTTGAAGATGATGAGGGAGAAATTGTTTGGCAACATGGACTGAGGTATGTTGCTGCAGTAAAAATGCCTATTTCTGTTTATATTGCTGCAGTAAAAATGCCTATTTCTGTTTATATTGCTGCATTAAAAATGCCTAGTTGTATTTATATTGTTGCAGCAATTAACATGTAGTAATTCAGATGTAGTCCACCACTAGTACCAAGGCTGATTTACTGCAGTGCTAATTCAGATGTAGTCCACCACCAGTCCCAAAAACTAGTTTACTGCAATGCTAATTCAGATGTAGTCCACCACTAGTCCCAAAAACTAGTTTACTGCAGTGCTAATTTAGATGTAGTTCTCTATACAAAGAGAATTTGTCCGTGCCAGGTTCAAAAGATGTTGTCAACATAGATGATGGTGACGACGCTAGGACTGCAAAGCTGCAGTAAAAATGCCTATTTCTATTTATATTGCTGCAGCAATTAACATGCAGTATTTCAGATGTAGTCCACCACTAGTACCAAGGCTGATTTACTGCAGTGCTAATTCAAATGTAGTCCACCACCAGTCCCAAAAACTAGTTTACTGCAGTGCTAATTCAGATGTAGTCCACCACCATTCCCAAAAACTAGTTTACTGCAGTGCATATTCAGATGTAGTCCACCACCAGTCCCAAAAACTAGTTTACCGCAGTGCTAATTCAGATGTAGTTCTCTATATATAACTCATCTCCTTCTAGCTCTTTCCTCATCTACCTTCCTCTCTCAACATGTCGGATCTATCCGATGATTCCATAGACCCATCCGATACATATCCCTTTGAAGATTTTGTTGCTGAGCAAGATATGCTTGACTCCTTTGGTCAGCATATTGAAGCGAAGATTGAGGCTGCTTTCGATGATGGGCCATCTAGGCATCAAAGAAGGTACATCAATCGGGATCACGTAGGAGCTCACGAAAGGCTTGTGGCAGATTATTTTGCCGAGGAGCCTCTCTACACGGACACAATGTTCCGTAGAAGATTCCGTATGAGAAGACCTCTCTTCCTACGGATAGTGAGCGCCCTAACAGAGCGGTATGATTACTTCAAGCTTCAAGAGGACTGCACACATCATGTAGGGCTCTCGCCACTGCAGAAGTGCACGGCGGCAATCTGGATGCTTGCATATGGGACTGCTGCCGATAGCCTTGATGAGTACCTCAAGGTTGCACAGACCACAGCAATGGACTGCTTGGAGCATTTCGTGCAAGGGGTGATACAGATATTTGAAAGAGAGTATTTGCGACGCCCCACGACCGAAGATGTGCAGCGTTTGCTTCAAGTTGGGCAGTCTCATGGATTTTCTGGTATGGTTGGGAGTATCGATTACATGCATTGGCCATGGAAAAATTGTCTACAGCATGGAAGGGACAATTTACCCGTGGTGACTATGGAGTCCCAACCATCATTCTTGAAGCAGCAGCGTCATATGACCTTCGCATTTGGCATGCTTTTTTTGGTGTCGCTGGTTCTAACAACAACATCAACGTACTCAAACCAGTCCACATTGTTCATTGAGGCACTAAGGGGTGAGGCTCCCCGAGTTCATTTTTCCGTCAATGGAAATGAATATGACACGGGATACTACCTCGCCGATGGAATTTATCCAGAATGGGCTGCTTTTGTGAAGACTATACCGTCTCCTCAGCTAGATGAGCACAAGCTGTATGCAACACATCAAGAAGGATCAAGGAAAGATGTGGAACGTGCCTTTGGGGTACTACAAGCCCGCTTCAATATCGTGGGTCGTCCAGCACGGTCATGGAGTCGAAAGATTATTGGAAAGATCATGAAGGCTTGTGTGATTCTCCATAATATGATTGTGGAGGATGAGGGTGAAGTGGCAAGGTACTCCATTGACTTGAATGATCAAGGGACGGCCATTGCTCTTCCACCCGAAGTGAAAAAAGGCACAAACGGTAACGCATGCTTGAATGATGTGCTACGTAGGAATGCGGCCATCCGTGATCGTTCAATCCATACAAGACTCAAGAACGATTTAGTTGCCCATATTTGGCAAAGGTTTGGTAATGCCAATAATAATTATTAGCTGCTGTTTCTAATATAGTTATAATGTAAGGTTAGCTATTCAATGTCGTAATTTTACTGTTTTATGGTTGTATTATTCATATCTATTGTGTTCTAATGGTTTGTTTTTATTTCTTTCACCAGGTATGAGGTATTGCAGGTGCAAGTCTATGTGTGTCAGCAAGGTATGCACATTTAGATGTGGCACTTGTATTGGTGAAATTAACTTGTGCCGAATCTGAACTATTTTTGCTATGTTGTATTGCTAATTTACCTTTTGCTCAAATCTGGATTCTTTTTTGCCATGACAAAGATATCTTTTGAGTGATTATCTATTAACCATGTAGTAGATACTCACATACACATTTCCATTGAGAAACATCTTGTACATATTTCTTGAAAAATGATTGTTTGATTGTATTTCTTTCTCTAGGTACTCATCAAGGTGGTCCTGGATGTTCATCTCTAGAAGACATCTACTTATGAAAATGAATAAGGCAGCAACTCCTGAAATGAGAACTCTTCAATTGTTCGACTTTTGATGGTTCATGGTCCATGTAATAAAATGAGACTTGCATGTCCTTGTTTTACTTTTGATATTTTGCTTCTATGATGGATTATTGTATGGACTGTTAATTTCAAGTGCTACTTTTGTTGGCACAAGTGCTACTGTTGTTGCTACTGTCCTTGTTTTACCATGATGCTATGTGTTTTTGCACTTTGGAAATTAAGAACTATGGTTCTATGTCTTGTACTTGTTAATTTCAAATACCATGATGCCAAAATTTTACCAGATGTTGGCCTTGATATTGTGTTGGAATGAGAATTTGGCATGTTGCTGACCTTTTTTTTTTGCATGTCCCAATTTGAAATTGTAGTGGTCTTGTGCTTTTGCTATGATTTTGTAACTATAATTATAGATAAACGGATTGTACTTGCTGTAGCATCGCTGTTTTGATGAAGTAGCAAAATTGATGACACAAAAAGAGCCACAAAGATGCTGTTATTATAGATCATTGTCATTCTATTTTTTAAACAAAGCAGTAATAAATGTTATAGCCAGCCTTATAGCCAACCCATTGGATGGGTAGTCTCTAATGCTGACATAGCCATCTTTAGACCTAACTGCTGGCTTAACCATTGGAGATGCTCAAGTCTGATACAATCATCGCTCCCATTTCAGTGCCTAGCACATTCTCCGAGCAGCAGCCTGCAGGAAGCTACGCATCGCTGATTTGTGCCTCTGCTCATCATCTCCTCATCAAAGCAGCTTTGGACTATTGCCACTCGAATATCAATGGACACAGACACAGTGGCGATGTGGCGTCTACACTACTAGCTCTCGGCCCGTCGGCCGAATGATTCGGCGGCTGGCAAAGGCATTGCCATTTCTGCGAAAGCAAAGGCAGGAGGAGCAGGACACAGTGACCACAGTGGCATAGTAGTGGCCGCATGGGTTCTTCCTCCTTTGACATATGGCGATCAGATGCTTCCCTACCCGAAACCATTTCTCTCCAGTCTCCACTGTCCTTTTCGTTCCTGGACTCGCCGCCTTCTTTCAGTTGCTGCATGCCTGCACGCCGTCGCCGCAGCCACTGTACCTGCTAGGCTGTGGCTGCCATTTGTGCTTCACGCTGTACGTACGTGTGCGTCCTTGGCATCGGCCAGCTCCTTGGTCCGCATGTAAGGGGCGTGGCCCGATTTCCATCCACAAGAATGGAAATAGGATACAACTTTTTTTGATCCCTTTTTTTTGCCTGTATCTGTCAATGTTTTACAACCATATTGTTCAAAGCGGTCGGATATACTTATTGGATGCATGCTACGCTACACATGTTTTTTTCACTAAAAGCTCCTGTAAAAACTAACAAAAAATTGTAGAAAAAGAGAGCATTGTACGTGCAAGCTGTGTTGCTCTTAATTATTGCCTCGTTTGTTTAAACGAGTGTGAGGTTTCTCACTCAAGTGAGATTAAATTAATTTAGTCAATGCTACTTATCCCTGGTAGTTTAATTTATTCCTCTATACTAAAAACCCCCACTAAACCAGCCGAACATTATGGAATTACCGAATTAGTTGCCAAACATAAACTCTGGGTTAAATTGCATAAACTAACCCAGCATTACCTATACCATTTAATCTAACCCTGCACTAAACGTGACCTAAGCAATGTTTTTAAATAGCGGGCTATAGCGTCGCTATAGCGTTTTGGGCGCGTAAACGCTTCGCTATTGCACATATGTCCGCTATCACAGCTAAGAGCACTATAGCGCAATTTAGCGGCGCTAAAATGTATAATGAGCCATAGCGTTTAGCGGCGCTATTTAGGGTTTGATGCTCGTAGGCCGAAACTAAAGCCCACTCAAATTTCAGTGCTTATCTGGACCCAAAATAGGTACTCTGTTGTGACGAACTTGTCCGTTGTCAGCTACATTGTTGTTATGTTTTGTTTGTAATGGATTTGTGTCTGTGATGTATTGTTCTCATACATAATAACTGCTATGATCATGTCATAATCTTATGCTCTTATGACTCAGAAAAAACCAGCCGAAATCCATATTTTTTTACTTTTGACTTTGTAACTTTGAGGCATATATATGCCATGTTTTTTTTTTACTTTTTTTAAAAACCGCTAATTGCTTAGCGGCCGCTATAGCGGCGCTATTTAATAATGGCATGGATGTAAAAAACCCTTTAATCTAACCCTGCACTAAACGTGACCTAAGGGAATAAGTGCGCACACAATTTGATTTGCAATTTTTAAAACAAGTTTTAAGGAAAATTCATTTTATCCTATGGGATGGACTAACATGCAAGCTCGTGCACACATTGCGCACGCCATTTTTGGAGCTCGGCCGACCACGTTCCCAGGGACATTCCTAACAACTTGGAGGCCCCCGGGCGAGATACAAATGAGGTAAAATATATAAGATTTTTTTATTTAATTAGATTTATAACTCCCATAAAAATGTACACTAATAGAAAAAGCTCTTAATAAAAAAGTTATAAATATAGTAGTCATTTCCACATCGATGCATGATTGTTTGTTCTCATGTGTGCAATGAAGTTGAGAATCCTAGGACTCACTGCTCATCTAGATCTAAGATAAAATTGAATTATCAAAGGTGAATCTGAAATCTAGGTGGCGGCATGGCTTGTTTTCCTTAAATTCTATCAGGATTTAAGCCATAAGAAATAATTCCTTATCATGACTTTATAGAAAATGGACTAGAGGGAATTTTCGGAAGTCTACCCATGTTAGATTTTCTGTTGAAAAAGTAAACAACTTGGAAAGATATGTACAAACATGAATCGGTTGGGGCTTCCTGCAGTCGCCCCTCTCGCCCTTCCTCTGGAACGGCCCTGCACGTTCCACAAGCTGCTACCGCCGCCGTGCTGAGACCAACATTCGAAGAGAAACCGACATTGTCGTCGCTGCCGTCGTCGCCACATGGATGCCGATGTCAAGCAGCGTTGTCATCACACGGAGCGCAACTATACGACATTTTTTTTCTAGCAAAGCAATACGGTTTTTCTAGAAGAGAATTACGAAGAAACATATGAAATGAACCAAAATAGTTATAAAAATCGTTTGGCGGCGCCAAGCAGCTGCCGTCGATTGAAACATAGCGTCGTCAGAGCCATCTAAACTTTTCGATATATAGTTTCATAGTGATATATTTTTTTCATTAACAAAAGACATGGAGAGACATTTAAAATAGACAGAAAAAAATGCTTACCAAAAATTGTCTATACGTACACGATTTGATAGCCGAAGCGTTATCCTATTTAGTAGGCAGTTTTCATAATCCTCTCACTGTTTATGTTTCTTCTCGATACAAGCTCTAGGTGCATTGATCGAGACCATCATTGTACTGAAAAGTGTTTTACACTTGTTTGTACTTGTGCATTGGAAAGTGTTTTACACTGAATATTTTTCCTGTATGTATAAAGCAAGTCTTAAAGGCTATGTGCTGAAAGTTGCATATCAGGAGCACAGTAACAGCCCAGTCTACAAGTAAGGCCCATAAAAATTCACATCTAAGACGGGCCTAATACCGGCCTGTATAGGTCCGTGTTCTGGTCAGATCCATACGGCAGTTGGAAGTGGACAGCAGGAAAAGAGTAATCGGTTTATCAAAAAAAAAAACAAAAAACAAAAGAGTAATCGGGCGGCGAGCTGCGGCGGCGATGGCGCTGGCGTCGGGCTCCCGCTCCGGCTCCGGCGGGGGCGATTTCTCCGTGGTGGTGCTCGGGTCAGACTTCGCAGTGGACGCCGGCGCGGCGCTCCTCTCCCCCGCCGACCGCGAGGAGTGGCACGACTGCCTCCCCGACATCTCCGCCGAGGGCGACGACTTCTCCGACCTCGACGAGCTCCAGGTCGTCCGCGTCCAGGGCGCCGACAAGGCCGGCCGTTGCGTCGTCCGCGTCGTCGGCAAGTTCTTCCCTGGTGCGCGTCACGCCTCTTGCTGCCTCCTGTTCTTATTATTCTCGAGTAACTAGGCTTTTCCGTGTGCATTAACTGGCAAATTTTAAAAGATTGGATTGGAAATGGGCACCTAATGATCCTTCTGTTGGATGGTAATTTTCAATTCTACTTTGCATGTAGTACTACCAAATGACAAGGGTTCTAAATCCTGACTTGGCAACCTTTCATATGCTGTTGGAGTGAGCACGGCACACATTTACTTCAAGGCTGGACCTTGGAGAGTAGTATCGGAAGCCTTTTTTTGCTAGTAGGAGATTGTTCGTACTTAATTGATCGTGTTTCATGTTGAATTATCGATATGGTACTGGTACAGCGATTAGCTTTATTTCTCAACAGCAGTACCAGGTTCAGGTTGTATATTGGCACTTGGCAGGCTTGATCATCAGTTTTAAACCTGTACTATAACTGCTAAGCTGGTGTTTATTAATGTGTTGAATACAATGGGATCCATACATCTACTACAACTAAACTTGACGCTGTGAATTGTGATGGTATGAGTTTTATGTGTATCTTCCTATTCACTTTCCGTGTCAATATTTATATGAGATTTGCTTTTGGAATTCCAGCTCCAGTTATAGGTGGTGAGCGCCTGAAGAGGTATGTGTTTCACAAGCTCCGCACGGAATTGCCAGAGGGTCCATTCTGCATTTTGTACATACACAGTACTGTGCAGTCAGATGATAACAACCCTGGGATGTCAATCTTGAGGGCGATTTACGAAGAGCTTCCATTTGAGTTCAAAGAAAGACTGCAGATATTGTACATTTTGCATCCTGGGCTGCGCTCCAGACTGGCCATGGCTACACTTGGCAGGCTCTTCTTAAGCGGAGGGTAAGTGTTCTCGCACATAGTCCTTCTACATTACAAATGTAGAAACAATGTTTATTATTATATTGGACAGAACAAAGATAGCTTGGAAGCGAGCACATCGCGAATCATAAGGATATGTAGTGTAGAGTGCTTCCCACAATATGGAGGAAATTAGGAATTAATCGTGCACACAATATATATTTCGTTGACTGCATGCGAATGGTCGTACTATTAGTATAGGCAAGAAGCTAGAATACTGCAAACTTATACAGTTTGACCAGTAAGCATTATTATAAATTCGTATTATTTAATCTGCTAGCTCACTCAGGATTAGACCAACATTTGTTCTCTCACTACTAATGCAGCATAAAGTGCATCTGGTCTCTAGTTAATAATTTCTTGACATTTGTTAATTTGCAGGCTGTACTGGAAAATCAAGTATGTTAGTCGGCTGGAGTATCTTTGGGGGGACATAAAAAAGGGGGAAGTTGAAATTCCAGATTTTGTTATTGATCATGATAAGGTTCTTGAGCACCGACCATTGACAGATTATGGTATAGAACCTGATCCTCTACATCTTGCTGATGTACCTGCTGTGGGGTACTCGCTTGGAAGGTATGAAGACAAATGGTCTCCTGAAGATCGCTGGTATTCACAAAATTACATGTGACATTTTCAGTAACAGGAACGCTCGAAAGTTCCATGTACATATAATTGCGCTATGGTAATGTACGCCATGTTAAGTTCCTGCCCCGTTTAAGCCTAACTCTATCGAGCAGATGCAAAATGTTATGGAAATCTGTATTTTGTCAAACCCGATGGCTATATACTGCTTTGGATCTCAACTCCCAACAAAGATCAATGAGTTACCATTTTTATAAAGATGAACTGTGTTACTTGGCTTGTGTTTGGCTACATATTTTTGCCAGTATTTAACTGTCAATACTGAATTTGATGATACACACAGATTGCACTTTCACGTCATATTCAAAACATGGATATCAAACAAAATGCAACTGCTACCGAGTCCAAAAACCATCCAGAATTAATATATAATCTAACATCTTATAGACGTAGTGCTTCCAACGAGCAAGCTAGAGAGATAAAAATAACCAAAACTATTTGAGCATGATATTCAAATCACACTCACAGTAAGTCTATCACCGTTTGCTTTGGGGAAATTGTGGCTACACCCAACGGCCAACCGAGTAACAATCATCAAAGTACTAACAAGAGGATTAACTCTGTGATAGTTCACGGCATCTCTTTGTGGCGGCAACAACAGCATTTATTAGTGTCCCACGAAACGCGCCATTCTCGAGCTCCTGTATCCCAGCTATGGTAGTTCCTGCCGGGGAAGTGACATGATCCTTCAGTTGACCTGGATGTTTTCCAGTCTGGCTTACCATGGTTGAAGCACCGAGAACCTAATAGCAGAGATAACATGATAAAAAGGTCAAGAGACAGTGTGGAAGTTAAAATGAAGTGCATAAAAAAAAACGATGGGAAAAGGGCAGATTGCATGAATTATGATGCACAAAGGAACTACACAAAATATTCCAGCTTAAAAAAAGAATAATTACAAGCTTAATTCCCAAATTTGTTTCCTATAATTTTGTCAAGGAAGCAATGACCTGTACGGAAAATGTATCACTGTATTTAAAGAAATGAACACTCACTGTCTGAGATGCAAGGCCAAGAGCAAGATCCCGAGGAAGCCCAGCAGCAACTCCACCATCAGCCATGGCCTCTATTGCTAAGAAAATATAGGCTGGACCACTACCACTGTATTCAAAGATGGAAATACAAGTTCATTCTCGAAATAATAGCACCCTATTTTCAGTACAGCTTCCTTATAATTTACTATAGAATCATTTAAATACCTCAAACCAGTTACGGCGTCAAAATATTTCTCTTCAGCCGTCCAAACTTTTCCAATGGCATTGAATAAGTTTCTTACACGGCTTTCATCATTCTCAGTAGCCATCTCTCCCAAACACATCACTAAGCAGAAGTAACAACATCAGCACTTGATACTCCTCTTTTTGGAGCAGAAAGACTCAGAGACATCCTTTCAGTTATGTAAAAAAATGGAATGGGAGTGCCTATATGGTTATACTATTTCCATTTAGCTCATTTTAGTCCTTTTTATGGGAGGAGCCAAAGTGAGAAGAGTCCATTACAGTGAGTACATGGTCAAGGGTGAAAGGAGAGCAAACTTACAAGAATTTTGAAGTAACATCGTTCAAGTTATAAGAAGAAAAATGAGATTCTAGTTAGGTGACCCTTGGTGTTTCACTGAAATACTAAAAGACTGAAGAGAGTCAAAATTTTCCCCAAGTGAGAATGTTGCGTAGCCAAGTGAGTTGAGTGTTGTAGCCACAAATATTAAGCATATAGCACTGAAGCTACTTCATTTCTAATTATATTAAAATAATCATTAAAAAGAGATCACCACATAATCCTGGTTGACTACTAAGTTGATAGGAAAGGCAGATTAGTTGATTACATCATAATTTCCATATGTTATAGTTGATGGATTGCAAGTCAACAAAGAGTTAATATGTGTTACCTGATGCTGCTTGTCCAACAGCAGAAGGGGTGTTTGGCATTACTCTAATAATTCGTCGCTGACCAGACCAATCCTGAAATTAAAAGAGCAAATAATAGGTAAAGTATTCCAGCACAACATGAAAATATGTAGACATAGATGTATGTGTTATTCTTATAGAGACAATGATGCATAGTACAAGCCTACAAGGTCATATTTTGATGGAGGGTAATTTTAACTTTTTTTATATAGTTTTAGTAACTGTGGTTATTTTTGCATGGAAAACTGATATATAACTTAAAAGGGAAAATAAGGTGGATCATTAAAATTTTATTTCGATCTATCGGTAAAATATTTGTCTACCTGATCTAAAATGGATCTCAAGTTACCATATCTTATCTTGGTAGTACTCACTTGGAAAACTCTGATCTTGGTTTTAATATATCACACGCCTCGCTATTTAAGTCACAATCTACAAAATTCAGTAAAATTGCAAATGCGCACTGACCTGCAAATCTTTCATTTTGATGCCAGCGGCAATGGAAACTAGAAGCTTTTCTTCTGACAGCAAGGGCTTCAACTCAACCAGAACCTGCTTTACTGCAATTTGATGTGTGCATAATCCCAAAGCATGCAAAACAAAAGGCCCAAACGTTACTTCTTCATCACTATACATCGCCAAGAAATATCTCAAGAACACACGTTTGCGAGACACGTCACTGAATATTTTCTGTAATTCTCCTATTCAAAGGCATCTTTTGTGCAAAAGGAGGTGAAAGCAGGGCTGGGACTGTGATGCTACTTACCAATCTGAGGTTTCACAGAGATGACGATCACATCACTGCCATCGACTACCTATCAAAAGAAAAAACATGTGTTACCTGATGCTGCTTGTCCAACAGCAGAAGGGGTGTTTGGCATTACTCTAATAATTCGTCGCTGACCAGACCAATCCTGAAATTAAAAGAGCAAATAATAGGTAAAGTATTCCAGCACAACATGAAAATATGTAGACATAGATGTATGTGTTATTCTTATAGAGACAATGATGCATAGTACAAGCCTACAAGGTCATATTTTGATGGAGGGTAATTTTAACTTTTTTTATATAGTTTTAGTAACTGTGGTTATTTTTGCATGGAAAACTGATAGATAACTTACAAGGAAAAATAAGGTGGATCATTAAAATTTTATTTCGATCTATCGGTAAAATATTTGTCTACCTGATCTAAAATGGATCTCAAGGTAAGTTACCATATCTTAGCTTGGTAGTGCTCACTTGGGAAACTCTTATCTTGGTTTTAATATATCACACGCCTTGCTATTTAAGTCACAATCTACAAAATTCAGTAAAATTGCAAATGCGCACTGACCTGCAAATCTTTCATTTTGATGCCAGCGGCAATGGAAACTAGAAGCTTTTCTTCTGACAGCAAGGGCTTCAACTCAACCAGAACCTGCTTTACTGCAATTTGATGTGTGCATAATCCCAAAGCATGCAAAACAAAAGGCCCAAACGTTACTTCATCACTATACATCGCCAAGAAATATCTCAAGAACACACGTTTGCGAGACACGTCACTGAATATTTTCTGTAATTCTCCTATTCAAAGGCATCTTTTGTGCAAAAGGAGGTGAAAGCAGGGCTGGGACTGTGATGCTACTTACCAATCTGAGGTTTCACAGAGATGACGATCACATCACTGCCATCGACTACCTATCAAAAGAAAAAACATCACACAAGATTTATAATGCAATGGATTAGGAATATAAAAAAATGGAGCCGCCAAGGGAGGAGAAGATGAGAGACCTGAGCGTTGGACTCCAAGATTTGAGCGCCGAAAGAGGCAAAGGCCTCGCCGCGCTCACGGCGGCGGTGGGGCGCGGTGCGGATGGCCGAGGCAGGAAGGACGCCCGACGCCGCCACGCCGCGGGCGATGCTCTCGGCCAGGTTTCCTGCGCCGATGAACCCCAGCCGGAACACGTCGCGCGTCGCCGCCGCAGGGGTTGCCAGGGGTTGAGGCGGCGCCGCCATTGCGAGGAAGCCGAGGAGAAAAAAGGGGGCGGGGGAGGTTGCCGACGGCGGTGGCGGGAGAGCGGGCGCGTGGCGGCTCGACGGCGGGAGGCGTGAAGGACGCGACTCCCAAGTCCCAATAGCAGCCGTGTGATCGATGGAGGGGCCAGATTGTTTCGGCCCAATCGTACGATGGTTAATTTGGTGTCACGCCGGGCCGGGCCACATGCCTATCCTCCGGCGGTCCGGCCCACGACAGGGAATGGGGGAGCGGCTCGAAATATTTTGAACGGGATATTATTTCTTTTGAACGCCAAAACGCTTTGCCATTTTGCGACCATTTTTTTTATTTCTTCTCGAACTCTCCAACCTAATTTTTGATGATTTTTCTGATCCGTAGAGCTTCTAACAAGGTCTACAACCTTTTCCTCCCTCTCTCTGTTTCTTTTCCCTTCCCCAACGGCCTCTCTCTCTTTCCCTCAATCAAAATGCATCTTATGATCATTATAAATCTCAATCGTTTATTGGATTTCTACTTTGTGAGCATTTTTTTACCAAAAGAACAGTGTTTTTTAAGAATCAAATCCCCTGCCGCACCTACCTCCGAGATAAACAGTCCGCAAGTTACAGTCGAACAAGCGTGATGCACAAACCAATGGTAATTTATATATTTTATGTACAATTAAAGAATGGTATATAACTAACTATACAACTTGTATCCATCTCTTCTAAACAGCACTCCTTGGACTCACAAAATGAAGAACGCAGCACCTGATGGCTATTCATAGCCCAGTCTTCCTTTGCCCTGCTATAGGGTTTATATACAATAGGAGTAGCAGGAAAAAGAAAAAACAGGCAGCCGCGCTAACACCTCCAAATTAGCTCAATGCACTGATAGCAGTGCTCTGTTTAGCTGTGCTCTGCTTAGCTGCAAATGGCTGGTTGACATGTCATTTACCAACATCGCTGACTTAACACCTAACATGCTTAAAAGTAGCTCGATTGTGTTTGCAGTAGCTCAAGGTGAGCAAGTATCCTGCCAATCATTGGCTTCAGGGCAGGATCTCCTTTTTGAGCAAGATCAATGAGCAAAGCCTGTGCAATTTCTCCATACCGCTCTCTGTGTGTTTCAAGCCTAAAGATCCTCTCCAGCATCCATATCGCCTTATCCTGGGAAGTCAATTCACCAGCTTCAGCAACTCTCAGCAGAGCATGGATGCCTGATGCCTTCTCTATCACCTTGCTCCCGTTTTCCCAAATCTCGTCCTGCATAATGGTACCCAGTGCTTCCAGTACTGCACCATCAGCTCCACGCTCTTCGCCTTCTAATATTTGGACCAGAGGACTGACAGCACCAGATTTTACTAAACAGAAAGTGCTTTTAATGGTGCACTGGCAATTGTGAACTATACAGTATGATTCAGCTGATGGGGGAACACAAAGCCACCTTGACAACCTTGTCTTGCGCAATTCCACAGACTTCTGTGACAATTGAGCCAGGGATGTTGCTGCTTTTGACTTTGCCTCGACTGATCCTTCTGAAAGCAACTTAACAAGGCAGGGAACTACCCCATGTCCAACTGCCAAGCTCTGTAGCTTCTTATCCCAAGGAACCGTGAACCGAATCAATACACCAGCAATGCCCTCAAGTAACCACATTCTTTGCGGTGCCAACGGTGTTGTGATGTTTGCCTCCAGTAAGGAAATCAGAAGAGGAAGTAAGTTTGCCTGTGTGAGAAATTCAGTGATCTTTTTGTCTGTCACCGGGAGATTGCTTACAACACCAACAGCTGCAGCCTTCTCAGTCCCAGATGTAGATGAATAAATTATCTTTACCAAAATGTCAAGATGGGTCTCCATGACCTGTTCGGCAAATTCTTGCGAAGTATCTTTTGATAGATGGAACATTAAATTCAAGGCAGCAATTTTGATATCAGCGTTCTTCACTGTCAGGAATGGAAGGAGGAGTTGCACTCCACCATTTTGTCTAATTTTAGCCCTAGCCCTTTTAGCATTTGTGTGCCCACAAATACTATTGAGAGCCCTTAGAAGATGAAGTTGAATTGCTGGACTTGATAAGTTAAGAAGTGACAGCATCTGAGGAGCTACATCCTTATGAAGTAGGATACGATCAGATTGTGCTATAGTTGCAAGTATAGCTGAGGCTGGCTCTCTAAGGGTCATGAGCACTGACGTGACGGAGAAAAGGAGTTGGAGCAGTGGTCCTGTTATGCCAGAATTGATCAAAAGTTCTGCATTTTGAAGAGAGTTAGAGAGATTATGCAAGGCACCTAAGGCCGAGTGCTTGGTTTCAAGATTTCCATATTTAAACATCTCCACAAGGGGCTCAACTGCTCCATCTTCTCCAAGAGAAGATTTCATCTGTTCAGAGAGGAACATTTTTGAAAGAGCGGTTGCCATTAGGATCTTGTTCATATCAGAACCTGTAAAGTAAATAAGAAAATGAAGATTAGAATATCATCGTTTTGGATAATGAAATCAACCATTAGGATCATAGTTAGATGAACCAGATGAGTTATAGTGGAAAGTTTGCACCCAACATTAGTTTTGCATCACTGCTTTTTTTCTTGGTTCTGGATCACATCTTGTCATCTTGTCCTTGAATCATCTCTTACTATTTTTTTTCTTGACTTAACTTTTACGGCAGAGATCTTAAATGTGTATTTTCAGACTGCTTTTAAGTGCTTAATTTATTAAAAATGGAGAATTAAACAACCTTAATTTTAAAGATACCTTAAAAATACCATTATAACTCATGTTTACATATGCTGAAAAATGTCAGCAATAAGCATAGTATGGTAGACTAAATACCTTCTTTTAGGTAATGTATCAAAGGTTGAAAATAGCCAGCCTCTGCCATCAACAGCACATTTTGTGGGCTGGATGACAACATGTGCAGCAACCTCTCTGCATCATCATGAGTGCCTGGTTCATGTGTATTCCTCAATGTGACTAGCATCACTATGCTTCCTTTGATCCTGCCAATTCTCTGCCGAACTTGCGGCATGTCTGACAAATCCAATAGCACTGCAATCGCTTCCCTTCTCTCATCAACATCTCTAGACAAGGAACGGACAATGCTTGAGAGTGCCTCAATGCTTGCCATCCTCTCCTGCAAAGCCATGAGCATATTCAATTGTTACAAGCCAAGTGTCATCGAGCTAATTAAACTATGATGAGATACAATTAATTCTAAATAACAATGTTTTGTTATGAGGATAGCCTTTAGGGGGGAGATGATCCAAGACCTATTTATTGCTGCAGGTCAGGTTTGCACTTTGCAAGTACTGTGGCAGTGTCACAGCAAGCCCATGCAAAGGGTTTGGTTAAGATGCCAAATTCCACCAAATACACAAATGAAATCCAACCATAAATGCCCCCCAATTATATCTTCTCAATCATCCATACTAACAATCCATTCCTTAAGGGGATTTTATTAAATAACCAAATATAACATTGGGGTAAGGATCAAATTGGTAATTTTTCTTACATCTACTCCCCTTGAAATTTTTTCTTACATCTACTCCCCTTGAAACCTAGGTATCATATACACAGCCAAAATAAAGAGCCTTGAGTACTAAAAAGAAAAGCACCTATACCTAACAAAATTAAGTGTATACCCAAAATTGTAGTCATTTTATTTCTACGTCTCCATACGTAACAAAAAGAATAAAAGATTCTTTAAGAGAGCTGGCGGCTTGCCCAAAATATTTTTTTTCAAAAAGAGAAGTAAATAATCGGATGTCCATATAATTGTAGTGAGCAAAAAAAAACTTGTTAGGGTGTTGAGGACCATCCCAATCGCCCAAACAAAAGACCAAATTCTCTCTGATGGTGATCTTTTACTGCGTCTAGAAGTCTATAAGCATTGTTCTGCAAAAAAGAACTCACGGTTGCAGCCCCTACAATCCCACCTCACAGTGCACGAAATGGTTGAGCACAAGTAAAAACGCCTCCCACTATCCACGCTATGCATACACTTTCCGTGTCATGGCAGCTTGGCACGACCTGAAACAGCACTAAATCTAAAATGCAGCTTGCTAAATGCAGCTAGAGGTGATGATCTATCAAAAGTTCAAAACCTACTCCCACACGAGCATACCATCGAACAATAAGCGTGCGCAAGCAAAGCAAGCCACAGAGAACACCCCCTTCCATTCCAGCCCTCACCTTGCTCTCGCCGCCGGCGCATCCCGCGAGCCGCCGCAGCGCGGCCATGACCCGGACCCGGACTTCAGCGTTCCCGGAGCCGGCGAGCCGCGCGAGGAGTGCCGGCACCAGGAGCCCGTCCTCATCATCGTCCTCCCGGAGCCTCCCCTCCTCGACCAGCGCCGCCACCTCCCGCGCCACCTCGCCGAGGTCGGGCTCGGCGCCGTTCTTGATGCGGACGAGGAGGTCCTCCACGTCCACCGGGGGCCCGGCCCCGCGAGCCGTTCTCGGCATCGTGGCCAGTAGCAGCACACCAAGAAGCGAACACCACTGGCTCTAGAGGCTGTGCCACAGTGCAACAGTGCAGCTGCAAAGGTCGTATCTTTGCGACTGGGTGTGGCTGGCGTCGCAGAACGGCAGGAGGAGCGGGAGTGGGATATGGGGGAGAAGAGAGGAGGAGAGGGGGAAGAGGAAGAGGTCAAGTCGCCCATGGAGGAAGAGACGACCGGTTCGAGGCCCAGGGGACAGGGGAGGCCAGGAAGCGGCGGTGTCGGTGTCGCTGTCTCTCGGTCGCGCAGGCGCAGCGCGGCGAGGGAAATGAGCGCGACGGATGGCTTCCGCTTCCCCTTGTTTCCTCAGTCACGGCATTTGGTTCGGCTTGCCCTGCACGGATGCGAGAATATTTTGCGTCCATGCTAAAAAAAAAACAGAGAATATTTTGCGTCCAGTAAGGATTTGCACCGCCACGGACTGTAATACCACCAAATGGCGTATAGTTTTCTTATGTCAAAATTCTTATTTCATGGCCGGTACACAGAAATATATATCCATATCAATGACACATGAGCGAAGAACTTGTAAAAAATAACACACGACTGAAGAAAATAAAGATTTTAGCGGTGGTCAAAGCAATAGAGGAAATCCCTTCTTTTAACATTGCTTAATAATGTTATACGGTACAACAAAGATGCCACTTTACAAGTATATCATAGAAATTTGGAAGTTAGTAAAGACTCCCTCTAGTTTAAGAATAATAGACGTTTTAGATAAGATTTAGCATGCCAAGACGGTGTTGATTACTACCCTTATTAATGTGCGATAGCGTCCTTTAGTCAGCACTTGTGTCTAGTGTGATTCGTTGGATCGTTCCCTCTCCATTCAATCGATCTAGAGTTCGATCCCTGCTCACAGCGTTTTTTCCCCATTTTCTCGCATGGTACTCCATATGTTCTTTTTATTTGACATTGTTGACTTTCACACATGCCCTTTAACCATCCATCTTATGTAAAAAAAGCTATCTAAGTATCATTTATTTTAATATGCTTTGTTTTACAATTAAAAGTACTCTAAGCATAACTTTATAATAATGGCATGTTTAAAAGTTAATGGCGACAAATAAAAATAACGGAGGAAGTACCATTACAAACTAGTCACAACTATGCTATCATTGGCTTTCTTGGTCCAAAGTACCATTTTCTTTTTCTTATTCCAACTCTCTTTTTCTCTTATTCTTCCATACTCATACTTTAACAATAGTGTCACTCATCTCCAACCTTAGGCCACCAGGGTAGATCCCTGTTAACCTTATGTCCACTGGCCATCAGTCCTATGTCCTAGCCAAGCTTGAGTTTGTCATCACCCATCCTATGTCTTAGTCAAGCTCTAACTTGCTCCCAAACATCGCATGGCAGTAAAACAACAAGCTCCTTCTCTCTACTCTAGCTACTAGCTACACCAACAAACTTCCTCGAGCTGGAAAGCGGTTACATCCATGCCTAGGCTAAAAATAAGCTTAGTCTCAAGATATAGTTCCACCTTAATTGCTCTCAAGGTTGGACCAAGTAAGAATGCGAGGGTGATTGGGCATTGATGGTTGGTTGACAAAAAAAAATGAGGGGAGAGAGAAGGGAGAAAATCCAAGGGCAAACCATAAAAAATTGAAATGAGCACAAGGATAAAATAGTTAGTAATAATGGTATAATTATGGGAGATGCTAGTGTGTAGTGAAGGAATGTTCACTACAGCAACATATATCTTTTTTGTCATTTCTTTTAGTCAGATTTTAGGTTTATCCAAGTTGTTTTTGTGATATTTTTAAATGTTTTAAAGATGGTCAAATCAATATTATGGTGGCAGAGCTGAATGAATAAGCTTGTTCAACTAAAATTAGTTATGTGTGAGGCTGGATGAATAAATTTAAGTCACTACTATAATCATGCTGCAAATGTTGTTTTAACTTCTCGGAACTCCCAAAGTCAAGCACTTTTTCAGCTCAACTGTCCCGCTACAAAACAACTAGACAGGTCATCAATATACAGTTCTGTCAATAGTATTTATCACTTAGGACAATCGAGTGAATTAAAAAGGTGGGGACGTAGTTGCTTTCGTTTTCGTTGGCACGGTCAGACGCGTTTATTAGTTCTGACCCGTTCCTTTAGAAAAAGAATGGTGTGACCAAGTCAGCTCGCTAGCTTCTCCCTCCGTGCAAGCTGACATGTCCATTGGACATTGGTCCAGGAAAAGGAGATCTGCATCTGCATGCATCCAAATGAAATGATCCAATCCAAATGAAATGTTAACCTTTTTATTTTAGGAAAAAGTCTACTTTACCTCCCTCTACTATTGCCTCGGTTTGGTTTTCCTCCCTCTACTCCAAAACCGGGTAAATTACCTCCCTCTACTTTCTATACCATGCAAATTACCTCCCTCACTTGAAACCACTCCGGTTTTGGGTGATGTGGCATCCTAATCAACGGGTTTTTGACTAATTAAATTCTAAAAAATTATAGGAAACTCAGAACAAATAAAATTAGAATATTTTAAACCTATAAAAAATGTAAAATCCAAACATGCATTAAAAATATGATATTCTTGTACAAACCTATAAGCCAAAATTCATATTTATGATTGGAGGGATTTTTAATAAAACAAAATCTCAAACATGTATATAATTTTTAGCATGTATGTTTATATGCAAGCACCACTTTATTAAATATTTGGATTTTTCATACTTTTATTCAGTCAAAAACCAACAAAACTATAATTCATATTTATGATTGGAGGGATTTTTCTCTGAGTTTTCTATAATTTTCTATAATTTATTTCCTCAAGATTATGATGTCACATCAACAAAACTCCTTTTTTTTGTTGAGAAAATAAATTCTAGAAAACTAAAGAAAACTAAAAAAATAGAATATAGGTTTGTACACAAATATCATATTTTTATTTCTCTTTTGGATTTTACATATTTTTATATACTTAAAATGTTTTTATTTATTTTCTAAATATACTTAAAATGTTTTTTATTTATTTTTCTATAGAGCAGTGGCATGCATGAATGCATGGAGGCCACGCCCATGCAGATGCGGCGCACCATGCCGTACAGAGCGACGTGTCGGCCTCCTCCCCTGGCCGTTCGATGGCCCTGCATGCGCGCCGGAGACGGACGCGACGCCACGCGGGACGGGACGCGCGGCGGGGCGCGGCGCTAAACCGGTGGGGGTGGTACGACGTCCTACGCCGTCAGAGGGAGTAGGAGGGTATAGGAGCGTAGGCTGTAGGGTGGGGGGCACCCGGGCGCCTCGAGATGCGCCGTGTTGTGTACGTACGTGCGTACCAACAGTGTTTTCCCTTGTAGTAATCATTCTCCTCGTGGCGCTTCTGACCATCGCCGTATAACGCCGTTTCTCTTTCTTTTTGTCATTATCCGCTGGACAGATAGAAATAGGCTGTCGGTTTTTTTATAAGATTTCGTGGAAATCGATAAATATAATATTTTTCTTTTAACAAGACGGCGCTCGACCATGACACAAATGCGGCCGTCTTCGTTGCGATTGTCGACGAGCGTGAGCGTATTTTTGTCGTTTTTCGAACGGCTACGTTTTTTTTTTAGCTTTCATTTGAAAAAAAAATTATTTAGATGTTAATCAAAACACCCTTGCTTCTTCCTATTTCTTCGATTTTGTTTTCTTTGTGTTTTTAGGAATGTATCGAGCTACTCAAGCTGTATTAAAGGACGCCTTGTTTTCTTGATTTTTTTTCTTCTCAACATTAGATATTAAGAGTACGAAATCATAAGGTGCCGAATTATAACCAAGAGGATTGTAGGATGGCAATCGGGTATAATGCCTCTTGATATAACCGTCTCGGACTTAGACTCGGAACTTAGAATCTCTAGGTAAATTCAAAACCATACGATACCCGCATGTCCAATCTCACCGTACGATAAAATGCCAAGGTGAGGCATTGCTAGAGGAGAGCACGACCGTAGGGAGTAGGGGAAGGCGCCAGCACCGTTGTCTGGGAGGGGAGGGGGAGGGGCGCCGTTGAGGAGATGCCATGCTCGCCATGGTCACTACCATGCCACCACTACAGACTCGAAGAGGGAGGGGCCATCGCCGTCACCGCTGGCTTGATCATGTCACTATCGCCAATTGGGAGAGGAAGGAACTTCTGCCACCACATCGTAGATGTTGCAACCGATTGGGAAAGGGATGGACTACCACCACAACAAAAGAGAGGTCACCACCGTGGCACCACAATAGGAAACATGGGCCGTTTGCAGCTGTCGTGTATTAAGGAGGCCGCCACCGCTGCTACCACTATGGATCGAGGAGAGATTGTGCTGGTGGATGGGAAAGGGGGAGGGTTGGAGGGTGGGGAGCAGGATGAATAAAGGCTCGATTCTAGAAGGGACGGATAGGGACAAATGGAGGGCGAGGTAGCGGATTAGGAAGGAAAGGGAGCGAGGATCGGAAGGGGAAGCCAGGTTGGGATTGGAGATGCAAGTGTGGATCGGATCAAATTAGGTGGGCCAACTAAGTTTTGAGATTTTTATTTTAATCTTAATTATTTCAGATATCCATGGACAGCCCATGGGTATAAATTAAGGTGCAAATTCAAATCCCAACCCAATTTTTTTTTCATGGGTCAAAATTATGACCCGGATCTGAACCCATCGGGCCAGGTACCTGCAGGTACCTGAACCCATAGGTATTTTTGTCATCCCTGGTGAAGTATGATATTATAACCAAGTAGAGTGTACAAATGAAGTTGAGATGACGAAAGTTATTGAGGATGCTAAACCACGGACATAGTTGAGAATAAAAGACTATATGGGTCAGACAAACCAAATATAATAAAGTGAGAAGTAGTGCAATATTAGCCCTAAAAAGTAGGGTGAAAAATATATTGCATACGGTAATATCGCTTCTTATATCTTTATCGGGACATGAATTTGGATTGGGACGCCCTGGCTCGATATTGATTGGGATCGTTCGAATACTTTAGGACAAATATAGATTAGACTTGGTCCAATTACGTGTAACATGGATATGAATAACAAACATGTAAAAAAACAAATTCATTATAAAAATGTACTCCGTTTGTTTTTTATGTAAGATATATTTTGAATCGACTTATAGATTAAAAAAGTTATGAAATCAAGAGAAAGTAAAAAGAAACTGACCATGCTACCCATGTTCATGTCATAAACGTTTTGAAAATATGAAAAAGAACATCATGTGAAAGAGTTATTAATAAATGCATGAGAGAATTATGTAAGAAATAAGGGTAGAAAAAACATCAATTAATTCACATGCATATCTTATATTTCTAAAAAAAGTTATTTAAACTATATGTCTAGCTAAAAAACGGAGGGAATAATGTTGTACCAACTATCAGAACATAATTACCATATATACTAAAATAGTAATATGTATTTTATATTGGCCGGTGACTATAAAAATAAAGAATGTTTACGTTTATCTAATTTACATAGATATTGTTCAGATGTCTTGGAAGCTACGGTTTGAACCTAGGGCAAGATGGGTAGCACAAGTTTGTCCATGTTTTATTATTAATTTTTTACAAAAGAATTATATAGAAATACAATATGTTCAAAATGGTTTACACTTATTTGTCTAGAAATTAATTTATATTATACGTTTAGTACTACCTCCGGTCATAAAAATAAGTCGCCGTTGACTTTTGGACACGCCTTTAACCATTCATCTAATTCAAAAATTTTGTGCAAATATGCATAAATATAAATGATGCTTAAAGTATCTTTAATGACAAAAAAATCACAACAAAATAAATGATAACTTAGTTTTTTAAATAAGACGAATGGTTAAAAGTGTGTATAAAAGTCAACGGCGACTTATTTTTAATGACTGGATGGAGTAATTTTTTAAAACATGATGCCACATCCGAAATCTCTTAAAAATAAGATTAATAAAAGAGGGAACTACAATCAAGAAGGTTTAACTCACTCTTAGTCAACTTATTTACTTTGCTCGGCGATCCAAACATTTTCATAGGCTTTAAAAACTGTTGAAAACGGGACGGTTGTTTCTTGTTTAGTTATTGACGTGAGTGCATCTTTTATGATTCTGAGGGAATTATAGGTCGTGTACAATTTTTTTGATGGCAAATGATTTCGAAAGAAACTTGAGCCGTAATAACTTCGTATAGCATACATTATACGAAGTTATACGAGGCGATACTTACGCTCCCGTAGCAAGAATTGATGCAATTAAACTTTTTCCTTGGAAGTACTTGGAACTCTGGTCTGAATAGACACGGCCTGCCATCACTAGAAGGCCCAGTCTGAATGACGATGGGCTGGGCCCGAAGACGAAATCAGCCAGTCAGCTAGCGCGTGTGGGGTCCGACCCAATCGCGAGCCTCCACGTCAGTCTCACCACGTCGCCGCGCGCTTCTCCTCTCCCCCCTCCCGCGGTGTGTAGGGCCCACCAACGTGCCCGGTCCCACCTATCCGCGGGAGGCCTCCCTTCCAAACGGTCTCTCTCCTCCCCTCTTCACGACGGCGACGGCGACGGCGACGGGAGAAGCAGCCAGCCACCGCCACCCGCCGCCGGCGACGAGCTGAGACCGGATCCCGGCCACCTGGTCCCCGCGGGAGCGTAGGGCGGCGCCGAGATGAACGCGTTCCGCTTCACCGGGGACATGACCCACCTCCTCAGCGTGGTGGTGCTCCTCCTCAAGATCCACACCATCAAGTCCTGCGCAGGTAACTCGCACGCGCATCCGTTGGAACCAGGGGCAGAAGTAGAACTGGATCGTTGAAGGATTTTACTGCATTTTTTTCTCCGTTAGAAATGGAATTCGCTCTGCTGGTTTGCGCGCAATGTGAGGAAGTGTTGATGTGATCTCGAGTCGCAATGGGTGGGTACCTGGACTCGCGAGATCTGGAGCACTGCGATTGCGTTGGTACTACTGGGCGTGAGAACCCAGCGGCCTAGAGACCTGTTGGATTGTCCATAACATCTTAATGCGCTCGCTGCTCATTCTTTGCAGAACATGTACCAATTCTGGATAGAGTGATAGACCGTGTCAATCCAGGATATATGATGGAATGTAGAAAGCTAATTGTCAGCATTAGACATTTAGCCTGATATTCATTTTACTCAGCATATTGGTGGATTCTGAAGTTGGATGCAATTCTTGCTCAATAGACAAAAGGTTGACTTTTAGCTGCTTAAAGCCTTGAACCTATCTTTGCCCGTGTCCTTTGTGAAGGTGATAATGGGCGTCTTGAATCAGGCAAATCTTGATCACCTATCTGTTGTATTTCACTATCTCAATCGATCAGTGATAAACATGGAATTTATAGCTTCTCTATAGTCATTATTTCATACCATATCCATATTTCATACTGTTGTGGCAACTTCTGTTACCAATTTGTTTCGTGGGTTGCTGAGTTTTACATTTGAGAATTTCTCGCAGGCATATCTCTGAAGACGCAGGAGCTATATGCACTTGTTTTTGCAGCTCGGTACTTGGACCTGTTCGTTCATTTTATCTCTCTGTATAACACTGTCATGAAGCTGGTCTTCCTGGCGAGCTCTTTCTCAATAGTTTGGTACATGAAACGGCATAAGATTGTGCGTAGAACCTATGACAAGGATCATGACACCTTTCGTCATCATTTCTTAGTATTGCCATGTCTGATGCTGGCTCTCCTCATTAATGAGCAGTTTACTTTTAGAGAGGTCAGTTGGTTGTCTTCTGCGTTGTCTACTATAATAAAAAATATCAAAGGGAACAATCCAACCAACCTTTAACTGTTTACATTATGGACCAACATTTGACTTGCTGTTTTTGGAGCCATTATATGTGAAAGGATGGAAATTTATTGCTATTCTTCTAATTTGTGCTATTACATGGGGCAGGTTATGTGGGCATTCTCAATATATTTAGAAGCTGTGGCAATTCTTCCTCAACTTGTGTTGCTGCAGCGCACGAGGAATATTGATAACTTGACCGGTCAATATGTCTTCTTTCTGGGGTAAGTTCTTCTGAATTAGTAAGACTTAAAGAGCTTTGGAAGTTGTGTTTGCATGGGAGCAATAACAGGACTAGGATAAAGGGCCTTGGTATGACAACATAGTTTTTATTTTTTGCATTTTACAATAAACTGCTTGGTTTACTGAACAGATTTTATTATTTCATCTTTTGTTGTGACCGGCAATCGCAATACCACCAACTCGAGTGTTATCAACCGTGACCAACACGATCGATCTTAATCCCTGCGAGCAATCGAGAAACTTGCAAGAATCAAGTAGATAGCAAATGATACAAATCAGTATCTCAAACGAAAAGTGAGGTTCTGTTTCCCGAATCGGGCGGTCTAGTCGACACGCGCAATCACGGGGAGGGACACACAAGGGGTCTACCAAACACAACAAAACCTAAACCACAACATATGATGGCGGCGGCCATATATAGAGTGGCGACCAGCAAAGGGGCGCCGTCCACCACCCTAGGGTCGGCCACCACCAAAACCCTAAGATACATGGGCCATAGGCCCAAAGATAAGGTGACGCAGCACCCTGGAATTGTGTCACGTGAGCTTCCTCGGTGTTTCCCCAACTCTGCTGAACGAATTTTGACGTTGGGCTGGATCCATTGGAAAGCTGATCTCCAATGCTTTCCAACGAGTGGTCACGGGCCGAAATCGGAGTTTGGGAGCCCGAGTTACGCCCGTTTGAAGTCGATGGGCTGCTGGATGGCCGAGACGGGTTCTCTAGCATCTTTGGCTTCCATGTGGGCCTTCCTTGGTGCTTCGTGCTTCCTCGTGGTGCATGCTTGACGCGCTGATCCTTCTTCTTGGGCTTGAAAGGTCGAGCTCCTGGGTTTAGGCCCCTAGGCGATGACGGTGCGGTCGGAGAGGAAGCAGACGAAGTAGAGGCAGCGGTTATATCCTTCATGTTGATGTCCTCATCATCTTCCAATCACAAGAACATCACCAATCAATAGATATTAATACACATGCATCACCAATTAATAGAAATTTTAAATAGAGGATCCGGCGGATTAATACACATGCATAGTGACAAGAGAGACGATTTTCACCACTTCCGGTCACGAGAACAACACGATTTCGAGATTAATTCATTCATCATCAATCAATAGAGATTAATACATCACCAATCAATAGAAATTTTGAATAGAGGAGCCGAATCACCACAAGAAAGACGGCGGAGAAAGAGGGAGAACCGACGGCCTCGACGAGGAGGTGGTGGCCGGCGTCACCGAGGGGCCCAGATTTGGAGGAGAGAAGAGGAAGAGGAAGGAGGCCATGGATCAGGCCGCCGCCCCCTCCTCCTCCGCTCGCTGCCCCCTCCGTCGCCGCAGAGGCCGCTCGCCGGAGCCTCGCTTCCGCCGGATCCAGGCCGACGTCGCGCCGAAGAGAAGAGGGAGAGGGAGGAGGCCATGGATCCGGCCACATCGAAGAGAAGATGGAGAGGGAGGAGGCCACGGATCCGGCCGCCCCCTCCGCCGCCGCTCGCCGCGCCCTCCGCCGCCGCAGACGCCTCTTGCCAGAGCCTCGCCGCCGCCGAATCCTAGCAGTTGGCGCGCCGCAGAGAAGAGGAAGAGGGAGGAGGCCACGGATCCGGCCGTCGTCCCCTCCGCCGTCGAAGACAACCCTCGCCGGAGCCTTGCCGCCGCTGGATCCAGGCCGCCGCCGCCTCTGCCGCTCGCCATGTCTGAGAGAGAGAGAGAGAGAGGACGGTGAGAGGAAAAAATTGATGATTTGCCACTCCCAACATTGACGCTCGCTGAAATGCCACTCCTGTGTGTATTACACATGGGACCGTCTGTGTGTATTACATGTGGGCCAGAGTGGCATTTTAGCGAGCGTCAATGTTGAGAGTGGCAAATAATCAAATCTCCCGGAAAGTGAGATGGAGAGAGACGTGCGTCGGTGGGATAAGAACGAGATTTTTTATTCCTGCCCCGCGCACGTGGAATTTGAGTGGACGCGCGGGAGTCCAAAAATGTTTTTAGCTAGTCTCTCGAGGGCCAAACACTCGAGAATACAGACGGTCGTCAGTCTCGGTTAGCTCCCTGCAATGTTTCTCGAGGGTCATCTGTTAGCCCTCGAGAAATATGAGTATCTCGAGGGTTTTTATTTGGCCTTCGAGACTTTTTCGAGGGCCAGCCTAGCGCCCTCGAGATTAGCTCTGACCCTCGAGATTCAAGACGATTCTTGTAGTGAAACCACGGCCATAGTTGAGAATAAAAGATTATATGGGTCAAACAAACCAAATATAATAAAGTGAGAAGTAGTGCAATATTAGCCCTAAAAAGTAGGGTGAAAATATATTTACGGTAATATCGCTTCTCATATCTGTCCCATTTATTTTTATCGGGACATGAATTTGGATTGGGACGCTCTGGCTCGATATGGATTGGGATTGTTCGAATACTTTAGGACAAATATAGATTAGACTTGGTCCAATTACGTAGAACATGGATATGAATAACAAACATGCCAACAAAAAACAAATTCATTTTTAACATGTAAAAAAAATTCATTATAAAAATGTACTCCCTTTGTTTTTATGTAAGATATATTTTGAATCGACACAAAGATTAAAAAAAGTTATGAAATCAAGAGAAAGTAAAAAGAAATTGATAATGCTACCCATGTTCATGTTATAAACGTTTTGAAAATATGAAAAAGAACATCACGTGAAAGAGTTATTAATAAATGCATGAGAGAATTGTGTAATAAATAAGGGTAGGAAAACATCAATTAATGCTGCATATCTTATATTTCTAAAAAAAAGTTATTTAAACTATATGTCTTGCTAAAAAAGAGGGAATAATGTTGTACCAACTATCAGAACATAATTACCATATATACTAAAATAGTAATATGTATTTTATATTGGCCGGTGACTATAAAAATAAAGAATGTTTACGTTTATCTAATTTACATAGATATTGTTCTCTTTTTATTCTAACAAATACATAGATATTGTTCAGATGCCTTGGAATCTAGGATATAGATCGGATACCGTTTGTCCCATATCTGCCCTATTTATTTATTTTTGATAATCATATATGAATCAGATCCAAATCGAGACAGTGGCCGTATACCGTTTTTCAGATCCAAACAAGGTTTTAAATGAATTTGAGCCCAGATCGAACAGCTTTTTTTTTTGTTGTCCAATTACGCGTAGTAGCAAAGCACGAAATTTCAAAACAAACTCGAGATAGGATGCTAGTCACACTCACACATGACACTGTTTGAACCTTAGAGGGCAAGATGGGTAGCACAAGTTTGTCCATGTTTTATTATTAATTTTTTTACAAAAGAATTATATAGAAATACAATATGTTCAAAGTGGTTTACACTTATTTGTCTAAAAATTAATTTATATTATATGTTGAGTACTACCTCCGATCATAAAAACAAGTCGCCGTTGACTTCTGGACATGCCTTTAACCATTCGTCTTATTAAAAAATTTAGTGCAAGCATGTGTAAATATAAATCATGCTTAAAGCATAACAAAATAAATGATAACTGATATAGTTTTTTAAATAAGATGAATGGTTAAAATGTGTAAAAATGTCAACGGGGACTTTTTTTAATGACCAGATGGAGTAATTTTTTAAAACATAATGCCACATCCGAAATCTCTTAAAAATAAGATTAAAAGAGTGAACTACAATCGAGAAGATTTAACTCACTTTAACTCAGTCAACTTATTTACTTTGCTCGGCGATCCAAACATTTTCATAGGCTTTAAAAACTGTTGAAAACGGGACGGTTGTTTCTTGTTTAGTTATTGACGTGAGTGCATCTTTTATGATTCTGAGGGAATTATAGGTCGTGTACAATTTTTTTGATGGCAAATGATTTCGAAAGAAACTTGAGCTGAAGTAATGTCACCGTGTGCGTGTGCGTGTGCGGTGTGCGCGTAATTACGGTGTCTTGGACCCTTCGGCCGTGCGAGGCGTTCATGCGGATGCGGTTGGAAGTAGAAAACAGTCTACTTTACCTCCCTCTACTATTGCCTCGGTTTGGTTTTCATCCCTCTACTCCAAAACCGGGTAAATTACCTCCCTCTACTTTCCATACAGTGCAAATTACCTCCCTCACTTGAAACCACCCCGGTTTTGGGTGTCGTGGCATCCTAATCAACGGGTTTTTGACTAATTAAATTCTAAAAAATTATAGGAAACTCAGAAAAAATAAAATTAGAATATTTTAAACCTATAAAAAATGTAAAATTCAAACATGCATTAAAAATATGATATTCTTGTAGAAACCTATAAGCCAAAATTCATATTTATGATTGGAGGGATTTTTAATAAAACAAAATCTCAAACATGTATATAATTTTTAGCATGTATGTTTATATGCAAGCACCACTTTATTAAATATTTGGATTTTTCATACTTTTAATTAGTCAAAAACCAACAAAACTATAATTCATATTTATGATTGGAGGGATTTTTCTCTGAGTTTTCTATAATTTTCTATAATTTATTTCCTCAAGATTATGATGTCACATCAACAAAACTCCTTTTTTT
>SPJY01031537.1:315205-344206 GCA_005191435.1 Raddia distichophylla
GTGGCAGATTAAGTTCATCCCTCTTTGATAAGTAGCTCCAGCGCTGATCAGCCCGAAGGTCATGACAACCCATTCAAACAAGCCGATAGCTCCAGGACACCTAAACGCAGTCTTGTTGACATCTTCTTCGGCCATGAAGATCTGATTGTAACCAGCGTTGCCATCCAAAAAACTGATAATCATATGTACGTACGTACGTACATACCGGGGAGTCTTGGTTTTGATAATTTGCCACCCTGACCCTGATGGTTGCTGGGTTAATCATTTACCACTAAGCACACATCATAGGTATAAGAGGATCCACATGTCATAAACACGGGAGTGACAAATCAACAAATACACTTATTTAAAGTGGTAAGTCATTAAATACGCTTCTTCAGAGTGAAAAAATAATAATTTTTTTCCTATAGAGGAGCGCTCATGTCAATTCATATACAATATAGATGCATTGGGCTTGTAAAAGAGCAGGAGATGCATAAAACTTAACATCTATGTTATCATATAGGCGCTTAGCGGAGGTTGTCACATATTAACACATTATGGGATACAAGTTTCTTAGCATTGGTCGAAAGATATTTTTCTACAGGTCCTTGGTGATGTAACAACACCATATAAGGTAATGTGCAACCCATGAGGCTGAGCCAACTGAGCAGTTAAAGAAGCAACAAGAATACATGATGTTATGACAGGCATGGCAAGCACAACAACAAGCAACTATACAAGTAAGAGTTTCTTCTATATTGTAATATGCCTGCTTCGAATATAGTTCATTCCATACTTGTGCATTGGACCATTTAGAGTAAAGTAAAGAATTAATGCTTAGACATGTATTGCTTGCGTATTTAGATACATAGTTAGACATTTAGAATAAAACAACAAATATATATTTGACATTGGACCATAATTGTTAGTTTCATTTCAATATATAGCTCTATCTACTAATGCATTATTTGCGTATTTTAGATAATAATACAATACTTACGTTATTTATAGGCATACATGGCGCGATAGTTTGGAGCGCCATTGGATCTCCCTCCGCTTCCACCTCCACCGATCTTTACACAGCTAGCTTCTCCCACTCCCCTTCCTGATGCCAGCGTTGAAGGTAATTAACAGGTCGACAATCCAGATGTTGGTTTAGGCAATAATGCTTCGACGAGTTCACCCTCAGTTGGCATCGTCCTTGCTTCTAGAGGTGATGCCGGTAGTGGTCATCGCTTCGCCCATACTCCTTAGGACGCCACTCCTTCAAATTGAAACATTTTGTTGCATTTGTGATATTACGAGCTGTACGCTATATGTAGCTTATATATGAAGTTGTACTTTTTTGTTAAATTATCGTCTTATGTTAGTACTATATGGATTTGAGGATTTGTGAATTTTATATGTGAGGATATATGGATGTTTATGTGTAAATTGATCGTATGATCGATGTCATATGTGGATGGATGTGAATTATACATGTTATGAGCTGTGAATTGTGAATACTATATGATGTGAATTGATTTTATAAAATGTATTTAAAATTGCAATAAATTAACAAAAACGTTGCTGAATTTTTAAATTATTTAAATCAGCCAAAGCTGATACAAATAAGTGCAACAACAATATATACTGACGTAGAGATTATTTACATCAGCTTCTGACTGTTGTAAATAAGTGTCAACATGGCTAGAACAAACATCCTACGGCTGACGAGCCATAAGCTGTATAAGTGCCACATCAGCATCTCAGCTGCCGGAAGGGACCAACAAAAAATATTTACATCAGTCATTAGACTGATGTAAATACAACTTTTTACATCAGCCCAGCTATTTACATAAGTTTTTGTTTTATTTACATTAGCATCTGACTAATGAAAACAATCTGGATTCTTGTAGTGTCTCTTTAATCACTTGTACATTAAATCCTCCTTGTTTAGTACATGCACCAAGAGCATTTTCCATATAAGCCCAAAATTTGAGAAAATGCTTCTTGGGTCACAGTGTATATAACACAACAAAAAAGATCCTAGTGAGGAAACTGAGAGCAAGGCGATCAAACAAAAAAAAATAGCTATGACAGTTTGCATGCTCTACACGTATCATATCATCATCATCTAGCTCTACACAAGTGCTTCTAACTGAGGGAAAAAAAACATGGGCGGATTAACATCAGCATCGTAGCCTAGTGGACAAATGTTACATTCGGCGGGGTGACGCCCATCATCTCGTAATAGGCCTTCTCAGCCTCTGCCATTCTCGTCTGGAAAATTCCCCACTCTTTCCGGCAACGCTCTCTTACCTGAAAAACCAAACATGACGTTCAATAACAAAAGAAAAATCTACTTATCCCCTGAAGTATTGAATCGGACGCACATAACCCCCTGACTTTGAAAATCAGATATTCTGTCCCACGAACTATTGAAATCAGCGCAAATAACCCCCCTCAAGTGGTTTCACAGGTGGTTTTGCCACTTCAGCGCCCCACAGGGTGGTATTGCCCACATGGCATCCGACGTGGCAGTACAATCGCATATAAACCAAAAAAAAGTGGGCTCCATGTAAGTCTCTCTTCCTCTCCCTACTCTTCTCTCTTTCTCTCCCCTCTCTCCTCTCTCTCTCTCTGTGAAAGCGACGGCGGCGACACCGGCCCAAGGCACAATGCGGCGGCGGCCTGGGTGGCGGTGCCGGCCCAAGGCGCAAGGTGGTGGCGCGGGCACGCCGCAGCGGCCCGGCCCACGGCAAGGGCGGCCTAGGGCGCAAGGCATGCCGCGGCAGCGGCTCGACCTGGGGGTGAGGCGGCAGCGCCGGCCTGGGGAGAGAGGGAGAGAAAGGCACGGGGAGAGGGGAGAGAGAGAGGAGGAAGATGTATGAGACTGACATGTAGGACCAACACTAAAAAATGTCTAAAAAGAAAATTTTATGTCTGTGGCAAAACCGCTCCACCTCAGCGTCCAACATGGCCAAACCACCCTCAAAACCGTTTGCGGGGGTTATTTGCACTGGTTCTAATAGTTCGCGGGACTGGTTAGACGTTTTTAAAAATCAAGGGGTTAGGTGCACCCGAGGTCATAGTTTAGGAGGGTAAGTAGACTTTTTCCATAACAAAACTACAGCCAGAACATACAACTATATGTGAGAAGAGATTTCGTAAGAAAGCTTACTCCTTCCCACGGTGCCCTTCCATGCTCTGACTGCCCCTGTGGGAAAGTGGGAAATGTTAACATTAAGTGCAAGTTGAACTGTGATTATGTTGGGATCTTTTCTGTTTTCTGTTTTCTTTTCTGTTTTCTGTTTTTTTTTGGGGGGGTGGGGGGGAGGGGTCTTACCTGGTTCCCAAGAGAAGGGACCACTTGGTGTACAATCCATTGGGAATCAACAACACCAATTTTTTCATGAGCAGGCTGCAAGGAGTGAAGGCGTCAACAAAATACATCAAATTAAGGGTAAAAGCTATCAAACGGTCATTAACATCTATCTCAATGTTTGGCCAGGGTGTGTGGTTCATACCTCCACACATTTCCTCAGAGCAAAATCGAGACCCCATCCATGAACCAAGTCATTCTACAACAAGCAGATATTAACCACATGAATTGGACTAATTAAGGAGAGTGGGTAATGAAATTATGTTATACCTGAATCATATGCCATACACATCTCCATGCATCTCTGGAGAAGACTGGAGCCATTATTTCAACAAACCTGTACATCAAACACACACAATTAGGACGCTTTCACATATATCAGCAACTGGAGGGATCAGCTATTGGGAGGAAAACTACATACGCAGCGCAAGGCGGAAGATGAGGATCAGTGCACCAGCCTGGTCTCTCCTCGGTATCCCTGTTATAACCAAACCATCAGCCAGGTTGCTCTATGAGAGACTAAAAAGAACTTTTTGAGGACCATTGATCCATATTTTCTCAATATTCATATGTAGGTGTGAGGTAGTGCATGCTTCCAGACAATGCAGAGGGCATAAAACCAAGAACCCCACATGTAGCTAGAGGCTAGAGTTCTTCCACTTACTTGTGGACCTGCTGATCCCCTCTTCTTTTGGTCATCTGCCATGTCAATCCCCTATCTGGCTCCAAACCAGGCTGTGAGATATGTAGCTGATATTTCTTGACAAGTTTAATGTACCTGTGATGTCAACGGTGTTAGTAGGTCATCTAAAAGAACCTGCAATGAAAATATTGTTTAAGTGAAGATTGAAGGAGCATACTCCTCTGCATTAAAATGATCAACTCCAAGGTCCTCATCCCAGATGAAAATATACTCGTAAGGTGCCACAATATCAGGGTGTAAGAATCTTTTGGCATACCACCTGCAGGCATAGATAATCAGCACATTTAGAACCCCCTTTCAAATTATTAGACATTTAAAGAAATATGGAAGCTCTAAAGCACACCATTTCGCTTGTTTCCGGACACTTATATGGATAGCTCTCTTTGACCACTCAAACTCATCCCATTCACTGACCCGGCCATCGTAGTGAAACAATAGAATAGCGAAATTATCAGAGAACTGCAACAACCAAAGGTTGAAACATTAGGAAATTCATGGAGTTATATTTTTCCCTGAGTGTAACTTTAAAAGATAAAAGTAAAGTTTTCACCAATACAAGCATGCTATGTAACAGAACGGTAGCAGAAATAGTTTGACAATACGAACTGGGACGTGAGAGTAATTTCAGATATATTCCAAAGTATACTTTTTTAATCAAGAAATTACCTTCTTCACTGCCTTGTTTATGTTTTCTTTCTGTGAAACTCCAACGGTGAAAGTAACAAGGTACTTCGGCTTGAAAGGTAGATCCTGCGAATTCAAATAACAGCACCAGCAAGAAACAAATATACAAGTTATTACACTAGTTAGGGTTAACTCCAACACTAAGATTAACTTTGATGAACCATGGTCAGCGTGCAGGAATTAAGACGACACCATAAGCTAACTTTAATAAGGCCATAATACAAAAAGAACGAGTTTAAAAGCCGCCAAGGAAATGCAGCGTATGGGAAAAAAAGAACATATAAAATGAAGAAATAATGACAGTGGACTTCACAAGAACACTCAAATCTTCAGTATATCACAGCATGCATCAACCAAGCAAGAACAGTCACCACTGGAAAAAATTGTACAAGAAAAATACACAGGCATAAGAAATTACAAGATAACAGAGAGCAAGAATATGCCAATTATCTGAAAACAGTTTAGCAAACAGAGTACATAATCTATCACAATACTGTTTTAGGTCGAATGCAGCAAAATCTAGTGGAAAAGAACAGAGAAAAAGGGACCCTTGAAGCTGAAATACGTCCTTCTAGTCATCAGAGCTGATGTGAAGCAAACAGTGCATACAGGAACAGTTACCTCATCTGGATTTCCCCACAACCTATGCTGGTGAAAATCAGATTCTGGTACAAGGATACCAGGTGCTAGGCTCTCTGCACCCCTGGGGTTTGTTGGCACATAAATCTAGAAAGTAGTGAAGCAAGATCACTGTTAGATTTAACAAATATACCAGAAGCAAATATTTGTCAGAAACAAAAAATGTTAAGACATGATTGGTCAGCAAACAAGAAACTGATGCTGCCATGACAACGAAAAAATGTATTCTCATGAGAACACAAAAGTTCGAGAGGGGGGGGGGTGTGATGAGGTGTGGTGTATCTCCAAGAAAATTAATGATATAAAAAAATAATTAACAAGGGAGTGCAGAAACAAAGCTCCAGCTGAGGAATTCAGCAAGAACTTGGCAGCCTACCTTCAAGGTAGTGTTTAAATTAGGCTCAGAACCATTTCCTCTAGCATTTCTAGCAGCAGTCCAAGCATGGTTAAGTATAGCTTGAGCTGTGAGACCTGAGTTCTTGTCTTCTATGTAGGAAACAATGCTAGAAGGGAAGTGAAGCTGCCACATTTTCAAACAGAAACAAGTCAACTTATGCAATTGCAGTTACCGCAGTATGTCTATAAACATTGTACATACCTTAGTTATGCTAACTGTTGGGAATGAGATACCAAGAAAGAAGCCAAACACCACGCCCACAATTGTCAATACGATAAGCCTCATGCTTTTGTTGGGTTTCTTAAGTGGACTGCAGAGGCGCCAAGAGAAGAATGAAAACAGGACATATCGTAGTGGTCGACAGATTGAAAACAGGATATATCAGTGGGGAGTAGAATGGAAACCTGCGAGCAACTATTGGAAGTTTTGCCATCGCATAGTATATCAGAAACACCAGTGTAGTTGTATGTGTCTGAATCTTTTTAACAGGAGGTGCTACACATTGCTGGATGAAAAGATAGTGATGGCAGATGAAGTGTTTACGCACAGCAAGGAGAGGCAAAGCTGAAAGACAGTGATGCATATATGAACATAAACAGGAAAATATGAAACTTAAATGGCTTAGAAACTATAATAATCAATGGAGATGAAGAGAAGGTCAAAATTAAATATGGTATGTTGCTCACGATTTACTATAGCCGAGACCTTTTTTTATATAATTTACTAGTAATTAGAACCATTCTTATAGCTTTGAATTGACAAGCCCTGTATGAACATTAATATATGAGGGGAGAGATTCCAATGGAAAGGAAAAAAAGGCAATCGATTATTGGTGACAATGGCGGATCCACCGCCCGGGCTACTCAACAAGGTAGGGTCTCAAGTTCAAAATTAGAGGGAAATTCGCAAAAAAAATTCTGAAAATAACACTAATGTTTCTTAAACGTTGTTATGGAGAATGTTTTAGCATTAGATCGAATTTGGATCAAATCGAAACTAGCAAAATCGGGGAAACGTACTAGAGAGAGGGAGGAAGGGAAGGGAGATGAGGAAGGATAGAACCGACTGCAGGAGAAGGGTCTGGAGAGGGGAGCGTCGGCTAGACGCCGGGCTGCCGTGGTCGAGCGCTCGGGCGGTGGGCCGGACGCCGAAGGCGGAGCAGAAGGCAGGCAGCGTTGGGCGTTGGGCTGAAACCTGATCGGGTACGCCGCATCATGGTTCATAAATCACTTATTCACTAGTCGAGTTCTTTGCTTTAGAATACCTGCTTCTTCGTAAAGAATTTATAGATTTTTAAAAATTTGTGTTTTGAGTTAAATTGGACTCTGATGCAAAACCGTTCCTGATCGCCCCTTAACTTCCAAAATTGTGCCGACTTGATCCGCTGGTCAGTCGAACCTAACTTATAAGCGGTTTTGGGTGACATGGCAGTCCATGCGGCCGATTATACTTGCGTGACAATCTAAACAGCCATCCATGTGGCTTTTTTTTTTGCTATTGCCGCCATCCCAACCGTTGCCGCCACCCTTTGGAGGACACCTCGTAAAGTGTCTACGGTGGTAACTTAGATCACCATATATGCCAAAACTGTCGCCACTCTTCGTTGTTCTCATCTGCCAAGTTGAGCCGGTTGGGCTTGACCACAAACTCACGTTCTTTCTTTACCCACTTCTTCCTCAAGTGCCACTTGTGACGCACACAAATTCCGCAACAAACGCTTTTGCAGGCATGCTAGTGTATTTATCAAAAATACACAAAATTTTGGGAACCGGCCTCTCACCCACACCCACTACTTCTCTACTACTAACCACGTGGCGGTGCATCGCATAATATTTCCTCCCATCAGATCCAAACCCCATTACCGCATCCCTCTCTTGTCTCTCCTCTCCTCCACGGAAATCAATCCTTCCTCCTCTTCCGGCGAGTGCGACCACGAGCCAGCGAGACAAATCCATTAATAGACCCATCTATCGAGCAACCGAGACAAGAAAATATCATATTTTGTTACCTATTTGGATCCGCTGAGAGCTTCTCTGTGGGGAGAGGCACAATCACCTCCTCCATCACTCTTCAGTGCTAACTAAAAGTCAGTGGCAGATCCACCGCCCGGGCAGGGAGGGCAACTGCCCGGGCTCCCACGGATGCCAAGTATCATCAACAATGTAGGTTTCAAGTCCAAAATTAGGGGAAATTCACAAACAAAATCCTAAAAACAATACTAATGTTTCTTAAACTTTCATTGTTATGGAGAATATTTTATTTTTCTGAAAAAACAAACCATTAGATCAACTGTGTATCAAATCCTAACTCACAAAATCGGGAAAACGTACCAAAGAGAGGGAGGAAGGGAGATGAGGCTGGGGAAAGAGAGGCGGACCCAGGATTTTGATAAGACCTGGGCCAACTACCGGCAATTCTAATTGGTAAATCAAACTAGAAATTATGTTCATACTAATGTAAGATGAAGATTTGTTCAATCACACAGCTCAATTTGTCAAATTGAAAGTAACAAAGAAACTAAAAGAAAGATTGCTAATCTAAAATGATATAGTACCTTTTTAAGGCAGATTTGCTTCTTCCAAGGCTAAGGGCATAATTGTGGACAGTCGTCAAATTTCACTTAATTACTAAACGAGCAAGGTGGCCCACGCGTTTGCGCGGCTATATTTGTGTCAGTATATAGAGATTATCTCTAACTCATAATCTTTTTAAGGTCATCTCCAACTCATAATCTATCTCTAATATATCATATCAGATTTAGAGTTTATCTCAAATAAATTAGATCCGCTTTAATTAATAGTTTGTTATAAATATTATTTATTTATATTTTTATTTGATTTGGTGGACAACCATTCAACGGTTATAATAATGCGTGCATATATATGCCTTGGTTTTTAATGACCTGACCGGATTAACCTTTTAATTTCTCAATTGATGAGCCTAGTTTTTTCCCTTTTGCTTAGAATTTCCTTGTAGCTTAGCATGTACGGGCACTTGGGCGAGTAGATAGATAAACGAAGGAGGATCTGTACGGCATGGCAAGTACGTCTATGCACGTGCTTGCAGTTGTAGAACGCTGATAGAGTTTATCTCTAACTCATGATCTTTTTAAGATAATCTTTAACTTATAATCTATTTCTAATATATTAGATCAGATTTAGAGTTTATCTCTAATATATTAGATCAGTTTTAGTAGTTATCTTTTCAATCTTTTCAATATTGACCGTTAGATTTACATAATATTATCCATATTCAACGATATAGATTTTTTCTTTTTTCTACGATTAACGTGAGAATTTCTACTATTTTTGGATTAACGTGGGAATTTCTAGCATTTTTGGATTAACGTGGTGGCTCCGTTTAACTCTGCTTTATATATATAGTAGATATGTGTGCAATCGTAAAAAATCAAATAATTCTGCATATGCTTACTTCAGTATCTGGAAGCTTTTTCCACAGTTAGGGCACTGCCAATAGAAGAAGAATTGGCAAAAGAACAATAATGTGAAGGTATTAGAAACATTATGCAAACAAACAACAAGGTTTTGCCTTTCAAGATGAGAGTAGTAATACCAACAAACTTCTACCATCATATGGTTACTTTAGAAACAAATTTTCTGAAGTACAAAGTAACTGGATACTATATTTATGGGGGAAACTTACATTGCTCTGAAGTATTTCTTGTCCAGCAAAGAAGAGAAATGCACCGAGACCCAAAATAGGTAGTAGTATTGTGAGGAGCTATGATCATAAGAGGCGTAGAAAGCTATAGTTAGATCAACAATCTAATTAAGGTAAAATTATGAATGAGAGAAAAGACAAGATTGATACAATTATTTTGTGGTATGTAAAACCTAAATCCTTAAATCACATAAGCATCTCAAATTTATTTGCACCAGAACGTGAACTAATTCAAGGTTGCTATTTCTAGTGTTTAGCTACGATGCAATCCAAAAAAGCTCAAGCGGGTGGGCTGGGCGCCGGTGGCCGCCGCGGCCAGCGGGGGGAGGAGGAGGCGGGGGCGAACCGGAGGGAGGCGGAGGCCGGGGCGGGGCGGGGCGGCCGGAGCGGCCAGCGGGGGGCGTCGCGTCGGGACGAGGGGCGGACGACGGGACGAGGGCGCCAGGCGGCGGCTCGGGGTGAGGGCGTCGGGGCGAGGCCGAGGGGGCGTGGCCGCATGGGGTTTGCTATTGGGCAACGCCCCGAGGAAACAATATACGTACGGATACAGTAACATCGTTCATTTGCTATTGGATGGAAATTATGAGGCCCAAGGTCAGCCCACGCGAAGGCATCAGTCTTCCTGGAGGCCCATGTGATTGCATCCATATTAGGCTTCATTGTTGTGCCTCGCTCTACCAGTCTACCATCACTTTCAACAAATGCATCGCCAGATCCTGAAACCATCAGGAGAGTCCATACTCCTTCCCAATTATACCATGCTATGCCATATTTGCTCACATATATTAGCATGCAAATGCACTGGATGCAGAGGGTTCTAGAGCATTGTGATGGTCTTCAAACCTAGTAAACAGTGATGCATGAGATCCTCAAGTCTTTTTTCTTGCTGGCCATAGACCATTATGGTAACTATACGTCGTCTAGGTCGGTCGGTGCATAAACATCTATGGATGATGGTATCTTCTTCTTTTATGACAAATTGTTGATCATGGCTTTTCTCCGGCGTCGTGCTTTTAGGCTGTAACTATGTGTTACACAAACAGTTAAAATTTTTCTAGCATCTCATGTCCCTTGTGAATCATGGACTTCACAAAATTTTGGTTGTTGATTTTGCATTAATATTTGATAAAACCAACATGGCAGCTTAGCTAGTAATATCCATGTGATGAATACTGTACAGGGGGCTTGGGCAGACCTGTAGTTCCTCTTTGTGTTAAGGATGAAGTATGATTAAAATGAAAAGTAATTTTGGAGATGCACAAGTGGACATGCTAATAAGAATTGAGCCTTGCTCAACTGGTTGTGTCCCAGATGTGGGGCACAATCGGTCGGGGTTCGACCCCACTTCTCATGACGGAGAATGCAGAGAATAACAGAAAAAAAAGGCGAAGATGACGGCAACGCGAGGTGTTGTGCGCGGGAAAAAACAGAAAAGGTGGAAAACTCGCAAGGGCGTGAGGTGCGTAGCACCCACTTAGAGCCTAGCCCATCTACGGGGCTGGCCCAGCATGCATATCACCCACTTAGACTTTTCGGCCTCGCTTCGTGTGGCTCCAACAGGCATTATATGCTATTACAACTCTTTCTCAACTAGCAATATGGGACTAATCCCACCATCACATCCACATGGGCCACATGGGCCTCACAACAGATTGGGCCGGAGTATTACACTCACCCACCCTTAATGGGCTGACGCCCTCGTCAGCACACCGCCTAAGCGGCAAGTGTTCAGGATCCCCCTCGGTATACGGTCGTGCGTTTAGTGCCGACCTATATGCCATGTTGTGTGACCACTCTGGGCCCACACAAAGCCATGCGCAATATATATGCTCGCGCAACTAAGCCCACACGATCTGCCGCACAGTTAGGGTTGATGCTCGGATACCATCTGTAACACCCTGGCCCAAAATCGCTTATAGCCTAGCCAACCTACAGGGCTGGCCCACGCATGCATAGCACCCACTTAGACTTTTCGGCCTCGCTTCGTCCAAAAGGGTTAACCCGGGGTGCTATGTTTGGCTCCAACAAGCATTATATACTACTACAACTCTGTCTCAACTAGCAATATGGGACTAATCCCATCATCACATCCACATGGGCCACATGGGCCTCACAACAGATCGGGCCGGAGTATTACAGGCTCATCCCCCTTCCCGCGCCTCGCCAGGTTAGCCGCCACACCAGCCTGTCGCTTCCCCACCGTCTCTCTAGGTCGATTGCCTCGCAACCACACACAGGGGGTGAATATATAGGAGTCAAATTGAGTTTTAGCCATTTTTAGCCTACACAGACATAATAGTATGATGTATATACCAGATACTCCGGTGAGGTCGGAGTGTCCGACGTTACTACCGGAGCATCCAGAATCCTGCAGTTCAGCACAACTCATCGATGCAACAAACAACCTAGTTCAAAATCTAACCACGAGGTTCAACTCAAAATTTAAACATGGTTTCCTGAAAGTGTCTACTAGTTATACTAGGAGGGATCTAATGAAATATTGTCAACAATCCAACCTTTTTCTTTTTGAGTGCTCAAGGTCAAGAGCTAGGCATATCGAATTATGCTTGTTTTGCTTATCGTGACAATTCGTCATAGGGAAATGGGGTTTCGCTCAAGACGAAAGCTTGGCGAGAATCCTTTGGTTTTGGCTTCAGCTTTGGGCTTTCAGCTTGATGAAGGTGACGGCACAACGCCACGTAGGGCGCTGGTCGTCATGTATTGCGATCGAAGGGTACCACGAGTGACACTTTTACGAGGGTTGGCCGTGGCTCGCTAGGCTTGACCAGACGGTGCTAGAAGGATGACGGCTTGGTGACACTAGGCTGTGGCTCACGAGGTTTAGTTGGACGGTGCTAGAAGCTCTTGCATATGACCTCCAAGGACATGCATGTGGCGCATAGGGCGGCCATGGCCGGAGGCAAAGGTGGTATGAAGCGAACGACGTGTTGTTCGTGCACGTAACCTCCAAGGGCACGCATGGCGCATAGGGTGGCCACATCCGAAGGCAAGGCGGAGCACATGGGTGCGTCTAGGGCAACGGACGGAGCGCCGTGTTGGCACCGCATGGGAGCACGGGAGCGACAATACTTTTAATGTCAATCTTACAAGTCATCATATTTTGATGTAGATGAATGAAAATGAATATACCATGCATTTTATTATTTATATTGCCATGGGCGTGCTAACATTGCTAGTAGTAGTAAAAAGAATGAATCAATACGCATATGTACTCAGGTCACCTTAAGTATATATACGTACAGTACATCAAGGTACACATCAACAAGCACAAACACGCAACGAATTGAAGACATACACGAACACCACACGAGCGTTCCCTAAAAAATAATGATAATCACACGAGCATACAAGTACATGAATACCACTAGGCTCACAACAGTATTGATTAATTCGTTCCAGTTATTACATGTGAAAAAGGTCCTGAACTAAAAACACAGGCTGCATGTATACGGGCGTATACGTTCGTAGATACATGTTTATAGCACAAGTCCGATGCATCTGGAAGCACCAAATAATCGCCTGAGCGATGCGATGCGAGCTGGCTAGTCGCAGCACATCTCACAGATCCAGCAGCAGCAGAGCGCAGCAATACTGAAACGCATCGAGGTGGCAATATAATTAAGATCAAATTAATCATGATCGATTTGAGGCCAGGATATATGCGGAAATATGTGATTTAAGAACTAAATATGATTCTTACCATCCTTCGATGAAGCCTTTCTCTCCCCTAGAGGTCGTTCTAACCCGGCGCGACTTCTTCCCGCCTTGCTCTGCACCCGCCGCCGCCGTCGGGTAGCCTGTGCTCGCAACGGAGCAGACAGCAACAATCAAACTTTGGTTAATTACCATCAATTGAGCTAGCTAATTAAACACACAGCTAACCTAATGAAATGAACATATTTAATAAAGCCCATGCGGATTATTATGTCTGTTGTTGTCGTTGTTGTGTATGTGTGAGAGAGAGAGGATAAGACCTGGAGGCGGAGCAGGCTGATTGTCCCGGTTGCTCTCCATCACGAACAGAGCACGTCACGAATGGGAGAACGATGTACACTGATTAATGAAACCGCTGATGGGATCGAGTTTGTGTTGGCCTGGGACTTGGGAGTGATACCATGCAAGCCAACGTCCTGCAAATATATAGGCCAGCTGCAGCCTTCAGGTGAGCCTTCCTTGGTACGTTCCTTGCTCAAACAATGAACACGCGGCAAAGGTCGTCAATTCCCGATCAGTGAGAGAGTGACAAATCAACGATTCGCTGTTTGGACTTGATACAGCTGGTACTAATTAAACACACCAGTTTATTATTATTATTTTTTTTACGTTCTTCCCATGTTGAACAGATAGACACGGGCACACGGCAAGCTGAACAACCTATCGTTGGGCGCCAGTTGGTGGTTTTGGGTGGCAGCGTCGGCGGCCGAAGGAGAGAAGGAAATGCAAAGCTTCCAATCAGATGCACGTCATATGGCTCCCTTTCTGACAAACAAATTTATCTGGTGCTTTCCCCAAAGTTGGAGCGTGTGTGAGACCAGCGATGGGAATCAGGTTCTCCTACCACAGATCAAAAGGGAGCTACAAAGATAAGCATCGCTCAGTCGCAACTCGCAAGCAAAGGCCGGGTGGCTCACTGTTTCAGTGTTCACACGAGGGGTGACGTCATCGACAACCCCTGTATACTTTTCTTCTAAAATATTACTAGCGTCCCTTCTATCCATTTCTATAAAATTTTATCAAAATTTATACTACGTTTTAAAAGATTTATTCTCTTCTATGGTTTTTCTATATCTGCTATAATATTATAGAGAGCTTGTTGGAGATGCTTTAAGCATATGGAAGTACGATCGATCGAGCTCGCTCTTCAAGACTTCAACGTGCTTCCGCTTGAAAGTTTTCAAACAATCAAACGATTCCCGCAGCCTGAGACTTTCGTGCTGCTACTGCATGGGCTTCCTACTTTTATTTTTAGCACGTAGCTGATCTACAGGAAAGGCAAAACCGCCTCGCCGTTTTTTCATCTGCCCAGATTCGTGCATAAGCACGCCTGATCACCAACCACATCCTTTTATGCAAAATACCCCTCCAGATTCCCACTTCATTCTTATCTCCTCTGCATACCCTTTCTAAGTCATCACCAATGGCGTATAGAACGTCCCAACCACTATTCACAGCACTTTTCGCTATTCATTTATATTTCTCTCTACCATTTTATTTGCCAAAATATTGAAACATTCGTCGAGCCAGGCATGCCAAGCACCAAGCTAGAGCCACGGGAGAAGGGAGTCCAAAGCCAAAGAGTCAAGCCAGAGAAGGAGGGGGAGGCTAGCGAGGTGGGCTAGTCCAAACCTCAAGTCAAGCCCAAACCAGGGAGTAGAAAATAGTGAAATGAAATAAAAGAATAAAGTAGCTACTCGAGATGCTCTAAAGTATATATCAAGACGAGTGGTGATTGTGGGATTCGTGGGTGAATTTCCATACAAAATTAGACAAGGTGTGAATTGAACTTATGCTCGAGATAAAATATGCATGATGTCGCATTGGCATATATTGCAGTAGCTAGTGGTTTCGTGCAATTGATGGCCGTCTCATCAACTTTCATGGCAGCTTCGTTATCGTTTGCACAGATAGGAGGTTGTTTGGTTCTTACCCAAAAATGCCAGGTTAGCAATCCGCCACATTTGTGGCATGGCTATCTCGATTATTGTTAGGTGGCGTTTGGTTTGTAAGTTGTAACCACAACTAACATTAGGCTAGGCAAAAATTTATGGTTGGCGTTTGGCTGCACGAAGTAAAAATTGACTAAGCTAGATATTGGACTCATCGAGCATCCCGACGGCCACCTCCCTTCTTCGTATTGTTGGCAGCCCTTCCCCCGCGCCGGCGCGCCGCCCGCCCTTCACTCGCCGCCGCCTCCCTTCCCGCATTGCCGCCCTTCCCCACGCCATCGCGGCCCTTTCCGCGCCACTTCTCTTCCCACGCCGCCCTTCCTTTGCGCCTCTGCCCTTCCCCCTTCGTCGTCATCTCCCTTCCTTCCCGCCGTGCCACCGCCACCCTTCCCCGCGTTTGCCTCCCTCTCCCAACCGCGACAAAAAAAAATTGTGGTGGTCATTTGCATCACCACAACTGCGGCAAAAAATAGCATGGCAAGTGAGCTGTGGAGCGCCTAACCACTTATGGTCAGCCTAACCTTACAAAAGAAGCAAACAATCGCCTAACCACATGTGGCCAATTTAACCTTAGTGTGACACACTTAGCAGCCATCGATCCAAATAGCCCCTAGGTCTAAAAACTTGGAACCGGCTTGATATTAGATGACTGAGAGTTATTAAATTCTCAGTTATTTTTTTGGGTCGTAGATCAGACATCTTCATAGGGCATATAAAAGATCGAAACATCTAGATATATGAGAAAATTGACTGAGACTTCTATAAAATCAGTCATTTGATGATTAGCAAAAGCGGAAAAAAAATCACTACATTTATAAAAATTATTTGTATAATAATGTGCCAACCTGCAACCCGGACAGACGGACAGTTCAAGTTCCATGAAAAGGAGAAAAAGAATGAACAGAAAACAGAGGCTGAGAGGCCTGCGTCTTCCTTTCGTTTTTTTGGGCACAGACAGGACAATGTAAGTGGCCCATCAGTAAATGGACAGAACTGTTAAACACCTTTACGGGCCGAAATACTTAAGCCATTGCTTATCTTGCCCAACAATTTGGTCGGCCTCTGGCTTGATAAAGGCATCGTAGCTCTCTAAGACGGGCCTTTACGAAAGTGGGCTGAAGCGCGATCTAAATTATAGGCTAGAATAGAACTGAAGTGTGCTCTCGTCTGGAACCATAGGTGCATCTCTCTGCATAAGAAAAATTCTCCCGTCAAATCTAGATGAACAAATCCACACCGTTGATTTTTAGTGGGCTATAGTATAGTGGTGTCGATTAATCATGTATGTATATGGCAACAAGCACAACTATATAACAAACAAGAAATGCACTTGCAAAAGGCAACAAATTATATAACAAATGTTATACTCCCTTCTTTCACAAATATATATTGTTGTTTTGGATACCAATATGGTCGCAAAATGACCGGAAGAAGTAGGTTGCAATGTTTACGTACCTGCGCAATTTATGTGGAAAACACCAACAGTTGTTTCAATATTAAATTGTGTGATTTATGCCAAAAGGAATTTTTTCTTTATACAAAAAAATCTGCCAGGTGCTAGCACACGGTAAAAACTCGAACAGGAGAGCTAGCACAATTACCATTCAGCTAGCCATATATCGGTGTTAAAGAGTCACGTAACCTACTTCTACATATATTTGAAGTGATATTAGGACTTTATATATGCATATATGTTGCTAGCTTCTCACCATTTGAATTCAATGACCTTATATATCCCAGGTTGAAGCGATGGAGACTACCTGGGATTGGTGGCAGGAAAGAATACGCCAAACAAGTCCCTACAATGGTCTAAGCTCTGATCTATTTGGCGTGAAAGGAACTCTCGGATCTTTCGAAACGTCTCCAAACAGGCTGGCTAGGTCTTTGCCTCCCTTGCACAAGAGTTTTGCGACTACAGTTCTTTTGTTTGGAACCGTCTGGCCTCTCAGCTCAGAGTGTCACGCCTCGAGTCTTCGGGTTGGACTCACACCAACTGCCTTGTCGACTGGTGGCGCAATGACGTCCTTCGGGAGGACGCCCCCCGCAAGGCCCTCTCCATTACCGTGGCCACTATTTGGCAGATCTGGCTTGAGCGGAACAACTGCATCTTCCGTTTCACTGATAGGCTGCCGTCGATCTTCCTCACCCAACTGTTAGACGACCTACGCCTTTGGGAGGCCGCATGTGCCCCCTTTGTAATTACTTAAATTGCTGTTTTTGACCCTTGGGGGGAGGGGTCTTTTTTTCTCCCCCAACCCTGTAACTCTCTCCTTTGATTAATACATAAAGGCAACCCTTTTGCCTTTCCTAAAAAAAAAGAAATTGGGAATCAACCAACGAATTTGATAATTTGTTGACTGTTTCTAATGATAAATGGATGGGAATCCTTACTCAATTGATCAAACGTCCAAATTAAGCTCAAATACGAATTTCAACATCCAAGTGTCCAACTAGCTAGGATGAATATGTTTCATACGCGTGTATATTCCATTTGGATGTGCACTTGTGTAAAGCTTATATATCATGATCACAGAAATTATTTATTCGGAAGATTTTTATATGTTTGTTTCTAAACCCCCTGTGAAACAATGCTAGTTTTCCAAAGTCATAAATAGGAAAGTTCATAAAATTAAAATTAAACTACGTACATTCAAATCAAGCCTTTAGATCTTCAGGTACGTTAAAGAGGCAAGTCCAGACGAGCAATTTTACCATAACACAACGGTTGATAGCAATATATACTCCGTATTACATTAACCAATTATTTCGATTGTTATCCACGTAATTATACTCCACATATAGTATAAAAAAACACAAGAAATTTGAAGCTATTAGTTTAAATTAAGGGGATATCGATATATGGATGGTGACCCACATATATTTATTTTAGTGCGTTCTAAAAGAGCTCTATGTATAGTGTATAGGTGCATGTGATTTAAGATGAGCCAGTAAACTTGGTCAACATTTCCTTGTTCGGATGATTCGCACTTACCATATGGTCAAAGGTGGAAATTAATGTATATACTCCCTCAGTTTTTTTTATTTGACGCTTTTGACTTTTAGGCACGATTTTGACCATTCGTCTTATTCAAAATTTTAGTGCAACACATGCAAAAAATAGGTCATGTTTAAAGCACCTTTATTGATAAAACAAATCATAAAAAAATAAATGATAGTTACATAATTTTTTTAAATAAGACGAATGGTTAAAAATGTGTTCAAAAGTCAAAGGCGTCAAATAAAAAAGAACGGCTCATCTTTCCAATGGAAGACGCGGCTATTTAACATTAAACGAAAGGGATGCACCAGCAAATTTGAAAACTACTAATTTGTGTTGTGTTGTGTGTGCGCGCGTGTGTGCGTGCGTACGTGTGTGTGTTATATACCTAACGAGCGAGGTGGCCAACGCGTTTGCGCGGCTAGATTTGTTTTGGTATATAGGAGTAGTGTTTTATCTCTAACTCATAGTCTATCTCTAACATATCAGATCGGATTTAGAGTTTATCTCTAATATATTATATCAACTTTAGTATTTAATATGAATTTCTCATATTTTCTTTTAATCTAAGCCGCATAAATCTTTTTTTCTTTGATTAATCTACCCCGTTATAATTTGGTCCCACAGTTAATTAAACGGATAAAATAACCATATTATATCATCTTTAGTATTTAATCTGAATTTCTAATATTCTCTTTTAATCTAACCCGTTATAATCTGGCCCCACAAAATCAATGGCATAGATCTTTTTTTTTCTTGATTTATGTGAGAATTTCTTTGATTGATCTTAGCCGTTATAATTTGGTCCCACCGTTGATCGAACGGCTGAAATAATTTGGATGATGTCGACGAACGTGATGTCTTCTTTTTCCCCTCCTTTATATATATATAACTAGCATGATGACCCTCGCAATTGCGCGGCTAGATTTATTAACTCTTTCCTATTACCTATCGTATTGAGTATGAACTCTACTTTTCTATTATTTTTTTATTCTGAATTTTATTTTTTTTATATTTACAAACTCTTTTCTATTATCTGTCATATTGGATACGAACTATTTTATATTATTTATCGTATTGGATAATGATCCTTTATTTTTATATTTACGTACTCTTTTCTAACATCTGTCGTATTGGATAGGAACTCTTTCCTATTATTTATCGTATTGGCTACGAATCTTTCTTTTTAATCTAGACCGTTATAATCTGGTCCCACCATTGATCGAACGGTTCAAATAATCTGGACGATGTGTACGAATCCTTCTTTTTAATCTAGACTGTTATTATCGAGCGAGTTGGCATGCGCGTTTGCGCAGCTAGATTTGTTTTGGTATATAGTGTCTATCTCTACCTCATAATCTATCTCTAACATAATAGATCAGATTTAGAGTTTATCTCTAATATATTATATCAACTTTAGTATTTAATATGAATTTCTAATATTTTCTTTTAATCTAAGCCGCATAGATCTTTTATTTTTTTCTTTGATTAATCTATCCCGTTATAATTTGGTCCCACAGTTGATTGAACGGATAAAATAACCATATTATATCATCTTTAGTATTTAATCCGAATTTCTAATATTCTTCTTTTAATCTAAGCCGTTATAATCCGGCCCCACAAAATCAACGGCATAGATCTTTTATTTTTTTTTCTAGATTTATGTGAGAATTTCTTTGATTAATCTTGGCCGTTATAATTTGGTCCCACCATTGATCAAACGGCAGAAATAATTTGGATGATGTGGACGAACATGGTGACTACTTTTTCCCCTCCTTTATATATATAATAGAATGAAAAAAATAACCATATTATATCATCTTTAGTATGTAATTCGAATTTCTAATATTTTTCTTTTAATTTGAGCCGTTATAATTCGGTCCCACAAAATCAACGGCATAGATCTTTTTTTCTTGATTTATGTGAGAATTTCTTTGATTGATCTTGGCCATTATAATTTGGTCCAATGTAGATTTTTCTTTTTTTACGATTAACGTGAGAATTTCTACTATTTTTTGATTAACGTGGAAATTTCTAGGATTTTTGGATTAACGTGATGGCTCCGTTTAACTCTGCTTTTTATATATAGTAGATAGATTGATTTGGATTCCAGTAATTAATACAGTTTTAATATAATCAACAGCTAAATTTGCATATGAAATGCTCTCTTCGTACATGATGGATATATACATGGTAGTCGAAAGACACAGGGGCATCAAACTACCAAGTGAGAAAAAATCCCTTCAAGAAATCTCCATGTAGTGAAGCTAACTAGTTAGAGTTACACATTTAAAACAGGAGAGATTAATTCGTTTGCAAACATAAATAATGCTGATTTTAATTAATCCCACCTGCACATAAGATCTCAAACGCGTTTGCAATGCAAAATAACGCACCTACCAACTTATATGATTTATTTAGAATCACTAATTATGCATGATTTCTTTGGCTATCCACTAGCTTGACGATATGGTAGCTAGCTCGATCGGCAAATTAACTTAGTGTGTCAAATTATATAAATCAAAGCAGATACATATATGCAAGTGAAATACTTGAAATTTCTGTTCTATTCCGTCTTGGCCCTAAACTAATTAAAATAACTTATTTTTTAAAAAGATAAACCAAGTAGTAAATGAAGACAGAAACACCAGTGACATGATCTCGCCATTATTGTGCTGCTGGTCACATGCATTTGTATCTTTAGGAGACATCATGTTATTATATCAATTTAGAACCGCATGCATGCAGATCAAATCAAATCAAATCACATATAGTGCCATCTCGAAAACTGCATATTCAAAAACATTCCTGTCAATTGTGCAATAAAAATGCTACCTGTTTACTATAATATAATACTAAGATATAGGATCACTAGGAGCTGAAGACATGCAGCAGCAAGGAGGCCGGGAAGACCTACACCACCTATAAGGCTATAAGAAAGAAGAAGGGAACAAACTAAACTGTTCTGAATGCAGACGAATGACCAAATGAGACAGTAGAAAGTCCAAAGCATGAATAAGTACAAACAAGCGTAAGCAAGAAGTTAATAAAACCAAGATAATCCTTTCTCGTAGATGCTTCATCACAATATCTTAATTAGTTGGGACTTGGGACACAGATAACCCTCTTGTAGTTTTGTGCCCTTCTAATTAATATACACAATTAATGAAAAAAATAATATACAGCTATATATAGTTGAAATATATGCCTGCATGCCCTGCATACACATATAAGTGATTTGAATCTGTACGTCCACCCCACATGGCCATACGAACTTATTTATTCCATATGCACCCAAAACACCCGTACGTACGAGAATAAACCATATCAGGCTTAGACAAATCTTAATCTCTAGCTAGCCAGCTATTTGACTATATTCTCTAGTCAATCTAATATACACAAGCTAGACTGTACGTATGTCATGGCCATACGCATACTTAAGAGAATTAACATGCATATATTTAGGGCTCTTTTTACGGCACATCAAATTAAACATGGGTTGCCCATTCGTCGCAATCCTAGGGTTCAGATCACATATGATTTAGGCTTTGTTTTTTTGAGCTGATATGAAAGATTGAAATTTCGAGAGTTTCTCAAGGTAATCTCGAGATTTGGATCCATTTCTTTCGGGATAGCGAAAAAACGTATATAAGTCGTTAAGATGTTAAGCCGTTAAACCGAAAAGGATAGGACGCCCTTAATCATACCACACAATTCTCTTGATTTAATACACACACCCTGATGTGTATTTTTTTTGAAAAGTTGGTAGGGAGAGTCAAACAAATTCAAACTGATTAGCTGGCTGACACACTACAGGAAACGAAATCAGTGTGGGCGGCCGGAAACTCAGTATCGGCGGCCACAATACCGACGACAACACAGTGTCGACGGTTAGAAATAATCCCGCCAACAAACGTACACGACGAACATCTATGTCGTCGGCATCATCAAAACCGCCGACATTACGCCCGATCCATACCGCGCGCGTCCGCAAATTTTGAATTTACGAGCCCGCCATACTAATGCCGCCGGTATCACTATGACCGCCGACATAGAGCAAAACCTGTGTCGGCGGTAACAAAAGAGGCCGCCGACATAGAGGGCGGCAACACAGCCTCCTTCGTTGCGTTGTGTCGGCTGCAACTGTGCAAACCGACCACAGCTTGGTGCCACGTGCCGGCCAATCGTTTCGACGTGGGGTCCACTTGTCAGAGCGCCGTTTCCGTCGGGGGGACCTTGTGTGGTCGGCTTGTTTTACCGCCGACACAGAGGTAACCCAGGTGGCTTGCCTTGCGTGCATCTTTGTCGGCGGGGCCGCCGACAATTTCGATCTGTGTCGGCGATGCAACGTCGGCTTTGGATCCATTTCGTTTGATTTACTTTTTAAAACGTTAACACCCATCTTCGAGACAGCGAAAAAACGTACATAAGTCGTTAAGATGTTAAGACGAAAAGGGTAGGGCTTTAATCATACTACACACAATTCTCTTGATTTAATACACACACCCTGACGTGTAATTTTTTTTGAAAAGTTGGTATGGAGAGTCAAAACACATTCAAACTGATTAGCTGGCTGACAACGGGACCAGTACGCATATACAAGCAAGAACAGGAGAGAGAGAGAGAGTGTGTACGAAGTGTGCTGATCTCCATAAGATCGGCCGCCAGCTGCAAGCCTTATAAGGACAAACCTAACCACGAACGGGAAGTGAAGGGGAGAGGCACGGGCTGGAAAGAATCAATCAGGTCATCGTATACAGGGAAAACAGATGAGATCGAGGGGGGGAAGCCATGTTCAGCATATATATGTGCAGAGAGAGAGGGGGAGAAGAGATAGATATATATAGCTCTCGCTCACTTTACATATATGTATGCAAAGCATGTAGATGGTGTCTGTGTGTCTTGTAGCCACACTCCGTGTTGCACTCATGCAAGACAAGGGATCCATTTGTCCACGGCTGTGCAAACCCCACTATTTTCTGCGTGGGATGAGAGTATGTGCGTGGCAGTGCGTGAGCCCAAACACTATTGGGCCATAAAGACAGATAGGCCATGTTGCATGGAAAGCGTTGCACCAGAGGGAGAGAGAGTGATAATATATACAATTAATACATGCAATAGTATGGCACTATAGATCGAGGAGGGATAAGAAGGGGCCGGGGCGACTGATGGATGCATCGATCTAGGATTTTGCCAGCTTAAAAAGAGCCTAAGCTAGCACTGCCACGCCTTGCCCGAAAGTTAGCAAGCTAGCTAGTGTAGAGAGAGAAAAGGTGAATGTGTGTGTGTGAGAGAGAGAGTGAGGAGCCAGCAGCATTAGCTAGCTAGCAACGAGGATCAGCAAAAGAAACGGAGAAAAAGAAGGGTTAAAAAGGATTTATTTGTAGTAGCAGTAGTAGGTGTTGTAAACATGGAAGGAGACCAAATTTGCAATAAGAACAAACGGGGAGGGGTTGTGGGGCTAAAACATTGACCGGCATCGATCGCTTCCATCATTCATGGCTCGAGTTAGATTCTCGTTGTCTCCCTCTTCATATCCCCCACATGCTCGTGTACCCCTTCAATTCCGGCCCTCCCGTTGCGCCAAATACTCTCGAAATTTTCAGCCGCAAATAACTCCAAAAGACAACACTACAAACAGTTGAAAGCAAAGCCATTGCCGGTCATCCTAAAGAGCTTCACTTCCTTTACACACATATGTATACTAAACTAGCTTAGCTTTACAAGGAAAATAGCTGAACAGGCGAATGTACTAATTAATTAATAATTAATTTGCATGTATCCCTATTTAATATTTTTGTACTAAAAATAAATGGATTTAATTGGCATGAAGAAGTACATATTTTGACAAAACAAATTTAAACAAAGCGGAGACAAGCGTACAGGTAAATTAAGGCAAGTATTGCGGCGGTGTTAATCACGCTAACATTTTTTTATGCAAGAAGATGTAGGTCAAAGGCCATACAAATAATTCGTTAATAATTAGCACAATCTTGCATGTGTTATTTCAAAAGGATTGGAAAAAGCAAGACAAGAAATTGAATCAAGTAATCAGCCTTTCTTGTCAATGTCCCAATGCATCAATGCACATGACCCACCAACACATGCGCCGCCCTCCAAAAATCAAACACAGTTTTGCCTCCAAAAATCAATCTTTCCGAATGAACATCCCTCTTAATTTAGCTAGCTAGCTAGTGAACAATTAATAGACAGAACCAGACACTAATTAACAATAGATCAACTCACCAAGCTAGAAACTCTTGCGACGGATCGATGCACCCTGCCAAAATGCATTGCATGATGTCTCTCTACTCTTAGAGATTAATAGGCCAAAAGGATCATTTCATCATTCTCATCTCCTGTAATGTGGATATAAATAACATGTAATTAATTAGTTCTAAGCTTACAAGGAGATCGTAGAGCAGCCGGGCTGCCGGGCTAGCAGCTTGTCATGGGAAGCCATGTGGGGAGAAGGAAGAGGGGGCTCCTTGCCCTCTGCTCCCGCCGTCGTCGGCGCCATCGCCGCCGTCGCTCATCCGGCCGAACTGCGCGTCCATCCCCAGGTTCAGGTACACCATCCTGTTGTCCAGGCTCAGGTTCACCATGCTCGAGCTGGCGCCGCCGCTCGCGCTGTACACGGCGGCGGAGCCGCCGGGAGGTTCGCCGTAGATGGGCGGCGCCGCATTGACGGCGGCGGCGGCGCTGTGGGCGTCCTCCCGGGACATCACCATGGCCGCCGACTGCACGAGCTCGAGGCAGAGGCGGAGCTTGTTGGGCTCGATGTGCGCGAGGCCCGGCACGGCGCCCTTGAAGAGGAAGTCGGAGGTGAGAGTGCGGAGGATGTCGAGCGGCGTGACGCCCTCGACGGTGCGGACGTTGGGGTCGGCGTGGTGGTCGAGAAGCACGGCGACCATGTCGGGGCACACCATCTCGGCGGCGACGTGCAGCGGCGTCTTCCCGGCGGGGCCGGCCGGGTGGTTCACGTCGGCAGCGCCCAGCTCCAGCAGCGCCTTGACCACCTCCCGGCTGCAGTTCTCCACGGCGTAGTGCAGCGCCAGGGCCTCGTCCAGGTTCAGCCCCTCCCCCATTACCATCAGCTTCACCAGCTCCACGTCCGACGAGTCCAGAGCGCGCCTCATCCGCCGGATCTTGTGGTGGTCGTCGATCTCCACCGCGGCCGCCGCCTCCATGCCGCCGCCACCGCCGGGGTGGTGCGGGTGGTGGTGGGCGAGGAACGGCGAGCGGCGGGAGAGCGAGGACTTGACGCGGAGCTCGTCGATCTTGGCCACGACGTCGATGGGCAGGTGCTTGGCGAGCACCTCCGGCGGGAGCCCCGACTTGGCGACGAGGTGGGAGCAGGTCGTCCACAGCTGGTGCAGGTCCTGCTTCCGGGACGCCATCAGCACCTTCATCACGTCCTCGATCGACGCCTTCTCCACCATCCCAGCGAGCTGCTTCTGCGGGCAGCCATGAAATTTTCTCAGAGACTGCAAGCTCGCTTTTTTTCTCGCTCCGTGCTAAAGCTCACAGGTATGGAGACCTCGGCGGTGGGATATAAAGGGAAGAGATGCATCATGTATCATGTATGCATAGTGGATCGGTCCTGTGCATAAAATATAAGGGGAACAGAAGGGTGTAACAGTGTATATGGGGTAAAAATGGGAGCATCATGGCGATGATATGATTGGGGGCAAGGATTAAAAGAGGAAGGAGGGAAAAAAAGCAAAGAAACCCTAGCCCAAAATCGCAAATTTAGCAGGAAATAAAACGAGGCAACAAATTAAACCACAGATCGTTCCTGCAACTCTAATTGCACTACGGGCGTGCGCTAAATTATATATGCCGGAACAGTGATGGCTGATGAAGCTGGAGGATCGAGGAAGAAGAAGCTGCAGCTAGCACTGCAGCGAACAGTGTCGAAAAGGAGGATGCAAAATTCGCCATTGACGAACCCTAAAGAAGCAAGAGAGCATGGGATCGAGGAGCATGGAAGGAAGGAAGCAGCAGCTAGGAGGGACGGATGGATGGACGCCGACGGGGCGGACAGAATGATGGAAAGACGGATGGAGAAAGAGAGAAGAAAGAAAGAAAGCGCGCGCGCGCGCACGCACACACGCACGCACGCGTGCGCAGGCGAGACGACGACGACGACGAGTCGACTCGACTCGACTCGATGACCACCGCAGTGCAGGGTGCAGCTGCTTCGGCTACTACTACTCCACTTCATTTAAAAAGGGGCGGAGAGATGGGGCGAGGGTACAGAGATCAAATCAATGCTGCAGAATGCTCGGCAATCCCAACACAACCAACCCCAATACCCATCTTGATCCCCACAATCCTCAGGGAGGAAACTTTAATTGTTTTTGCCTTTTGGTTTCTTGTTCGCCCATTCTCTCTCTCTCGCGGCAAAGATGAGCCGAGAGGAAGAAGAGGGAATGGAGTTGCTGCTTTGCTTGCTGCAGGAGGCAATTAGAGATGGAGGAGAGAAGAATTGCGATTGGGGTTAGGTGAATAGGTGATTACGTACTTGGGTGAGGAGCGCGAGCTCCTCGACGCCGAAGGCGCGGGCGGCGTCGAGCGTGTCGAGGGCGAGGTCGACGGCGGCGGCGCAGTGGCTGTGCCAGCACCCGCGCTCGCCGCAGCCCGGCCGGGGCTCCCCCTTCTGCGGCACCAGCGACACCTGCCCGCTATACAGGAACTGGAGCAGCAGCAGGAACACCTCGTAGCTCACGGAGTTCACCGGGATCACGGCGCCCGGCGCGGCGGCGGCGGCGGCGGCTGCTGCGCCGCCGCCGCCGCCGCGGGGGGAAGAGGCGGAGGCGCCGGAGGGGGAGCGCGGGCTGAGGTGGTCCAGGAGGGGCGCGCCGGCCTGGTCGGCGGCGGCGGCGCCGCAGAAGAACTTGCGGAAGAAGAGGCTGCGCGCGGCGAGGATGCAGCGGTGGGCGTGCACCAGCCGCCCCTCCACGCTGAACGTCACGTCGCTGAAGGCCTGCCCGTTGATGAGCAGGTTCAGGTAGTCCATGGACAGCACCTTTAGGGTGTCCTCCATGGCCAGCCGCCCTGCTCCCTGCTCCCTCCTCCTTCCCCTCGCCCCTTCACTGATTCGGTGGTGGAGCTGCCGAATTAGCTAGACGGATAGAGAGAGGAGAGAGAGAGAGCTGAGCTGAGCTTAGCTGCTTGGTCTCTCTCTCAGCTTCAGGGAGAAGAGTAGTGGAAGCTGGTGCTATTGCTTTTCTCTTGGCTCTGCTCCTGCAGCTCTTGGGCTCCAATCTTGTGCTGCATCTCCCGATCTCTTTTGATCTTCTCTTCTGTCTGTAACCACTTCTTCTCTCTTCCTCCCCTCTTCTTCAGTTCAGTCACTCTCTCTCTCTCTCTTCCTCCCTAGTTATCAGCCTCTTTTCTGAATTTCCTTTTTTTCTGAGAGAGAGCTGGGGATGCTTGCTGGTGCTGGTGCTTTGGGGTTGTTCTCTCTCCCTCTCTCTATCTAGACTAGAAAGAGAGAGTTTATATGATGCTGGAGATTTTTTTGGGCCTGTCTTAGAGGGAGGGGTGTATGTATGTATGGGGGTGGGAGATGAGGGCAATACGGGTGGTGGCTGTCCCGGGTGGCTGGGGGCATAAATAATTGGTGGGGTTTAAAATGGGGGAGGAGAGAGGAATTCACCGTACATATATGCACAAACAAAGCATGTACATGTCTACATTTCAGGGGCCCAGAATAACTTGGAGAGAGAGGGGGAGGGGGAAAGGAAAGTTGGGTGGGTGTAGTATGTGTGAAGAAAATTAATGTGTTCCATGCTTTGACTGATGACAGTCATAAATCATGTGATTGAAATGTCTCCCGTATTAATTACATGGGTACAAGAGGTTTTGTTTTAAAATAAAAAAGAAAATCATGTTCATTCTAGGTTGAGGTTAGCTTAAAACTTACGCGAGCGCAAAGCGTCAGACGTCCGTCCGGACGCGCGCGCGCCGTCCGTCCGATCAGCTAGCGCGCGCACCTGTCATTGGCTAGATGTGCATGCCCAGCGTTGGCTAGATGTGGACATGCAGTTGATCATTTTTCAATTAAAACTTTCGATTTTTATATAAAATTCAAAGTGTTCAAAATGCATGGAATAAATTTCATAATTCTTCTAAAATCGAGAGCAACCCATTTTAAATGCTTTTAAATTTTTTTGATTTTTTGATTTTTTTCAATTTTTTAGTGAACCTAGGAGAAGGCACTTATGAAACTTACACGTATACTAGCGAAATTTGGTCGTGTGCTGATGAAACTTGATTGTGTGCTAATGAAATCTGATGAAAACTTTGATGAAACTTCGATGTAACCTGATGAAACTTAGATGAAACTTAAGCTAATTAAGTCACTCAAAAAGCTATCTGCTTTTTTTAAGATTAGTTTTCTACGAAGACACCTCTTAATATATTTAAAAATAATTATATAAACTAGCATGATAACCCGTGCAATTGCACGGCTAGATTTATTAACTCTTTCCTATTACCTATCGTATTGAGTATGAACTCTATTTTTCTATTCTTTTTAATTCCGAATTTTATTTTTAATATTTACGAACTCTTTTCTATTGTCTGTCATATTGGATACGAACTCTTTTCTATTATTTATCGTATTGGATACGGATCCTTTATTTTTTATATTTACGGACTCTTTTCTAACATTTGTCGTATTGGATAGGAATTATTTCCTATTATTTATCGTATTGGATACGAATCTTTCTTTTTACCATTATAATCTGGTCCCACCATTGATCGAATGTATTGGATACAGATTCTTTATTTTTTATATTTACAGACTCTTTTTCTAACATTTGTCGTATTGGGTCCAAACTCTTTCATATTATTTAT